>JANIPM010000233.1:36739077-36760127 GCA_027478405.1 Erythroxylum cassinoides
CCATTTCATCAATACCCCATCTTGATGAAACTATGACTAGGAATATTTTAGGAATAATACAAAAATGCAATTTGAATATTATAATTATAATCACATTATAATTTTTAATTGCATAACAATTATTCCAGAGATTTTATCTTTATGATTAATAATTAAATAATTAAAAAATATACAAAGATAAAAAGAATGTCTTTTATTGAATAAAACAAATTTTATACAATTAAAAGTACAACCAAAATTGGTTGCAATGGCATAAACCAACATAAAGATGCAAGTGAAGTAACGACTAGTTGAAAGAAATACTTATTTAAAAAAGAGGCGTAACTTTCGTGAACACAGATTAGACTTTTGAAATATAATTACAACATCAGTTCTTTTGAAAGTGATATCATAGAAAAATCTTTTGTTCTTTAGAAAGTGAAAATATTTTTGAGAGAGATCAGTGTAGCTTGTATCGAGCAAACTTCATTTTCTATTGAGAGCCTATAAAAGCTAGCTAAATACTATTAGTTTGGAAGATGAAGAATTTTGAAAAACTTTAACTTATGAACTTAGAGAAGTTCATCAAATGACTACTTGTTTTTATAGTAAAATATTAAAGTTGGATATTTGAGAACTGAACGTAAGTTTAAGTTGTAAGCCGAACCAATATAAATCGATTGCGTCCTTCTTCTCTTCTCTCTTAACTTTATATTTCTGCATTATATTATGTGTGTTTATTTTAACAAAACGCTCTTTCACTTTTAACATGCTCTTTTTGTAACTTCAAAGAGGTTCTTTTCAGTTTTAACAAGCTCCATCTGTTTCAAATTGTTTTTAACAGGACTTTTCGTTTAATAGGCTTTTTTCGTTTAAACAATATCCTATCGCATGATAGACTCCTACTATTTTAACTATGGACAGACTCCTGTCATTACTTCATGAACTATAAATACCTTGCAAAAACCTTGCAAAAGTTTTTAGTTACATATAATTCGATCCCTTTTGCGTGTGTTTACTTTATCAAAAGGTACGAAGTATTATTATTATATTTTTTAAAATAAAAAGTCAAATTTATATCAAGTAAAACATACATAATATAATTTTTTTAAAAAAATATAATGATAAGATAAAAACTACTTTTTATTTAAAAATATATAAAAAAATATTATTCCAGTTCTTACCTAGTTACATTACATTTAATTGAACAATTATAAAGAAAAATACGTGATGAAGTGAGCGCCGGGGTAGGAACGTTAATCTGACCGCATAGCGCAGTGGATTAGCGCGTTTGACTTCGGATCAAAAGGTCGTGGGTTCGACTCCCACTGTGGTCGTCTTATTGTTTTGATTCAGTGTTTCCTTTTTGTTTCTTTTTTCAGTTTAATACGTGTGTTGTCTTCCTGGCTGCACGGCTAAAATCATGCTTGAGATATGCCACAGTAAACAATGTTAACCCTCAAGTCTCTCGTCCACCCTTCAATCCCAAGGATTCCGAGGCCATTTTCTCCTCTTTACTCAACGAATTCCCTCCACCCGTCGATTCCTCTTGTCAAAACTCAACTGAATATCGCCAAACGCCAGTCAAGGTTAATTCTTTTAGCGCAGAGCGACAACAACAACGGAATACGCAAAGAACCCAGTGGAACGGAACAACAAGAAAAGGAAAATAACCCGGTTAACAATAACGGCAACGGTGACGGTGGCGATAATGATACGGGGAAGGATGGAAGGCCCTTGTTTAATCTGAGATGGGTCGAGTTATTTGTGGACCCAGATCCTGACAACATCCTGGCCGTTGGATTGACGGGTTTGCTGACGTGGGCAAGTGTTCAAGTTCTGTGGCAGCTCTTCATCGTCTCCTTGGCCATTCTGGTTGCTGCTCTCAAGTACTCCTCCATTGCTGCTCTCCTTATTTTCATTCTCATTACTCTTCTTTAGAAACGACGTACTGTGTGATTGTTTCCTTTATTGAGATAATTATGCATATACATAATAATCAGTAGCTACAACTTGAGCCAATTAGATGAAACTGAGGGAATTAACGCGTCCTAACTTTACATTAGCTTTGACAAATGATTCTATTTCTTGGCATCACGACACTAGTAACTTGTAATATGAAATTTCCAAAATCATTAAGAATTTCATGTTATTATTCTTATAAAAGAGAGAGGCCGCGCTCCCGAGGAACATCAGGTACATCTCATCCAACTTGCCAGGTAATTAAATTCCGCAACATTTCTATTAACATCAGTAATTTTTTTAAAAAGAAACGAAAACGAAAAGTAGATGGATATACCATACATACTCCATTGTAGTGGTCACTAGATCGAACAAAATAGCGGCGTCAATTCTTCAAACATGTCACAGGAGTTCTGATGTATAGTTATAATCAATTAGTGAGGTATTTAGTCCGTATCCAAAGTCTGAAGGCAAACGCCCTGGCTAGAGGGACAGTGTGATGAAAAGCTCCACACTACAGCCTCCGTTCTTCAAAGTACATGCCCAATCCAATCATCAGACAGACCCGTAAGACTTTACACCAGAGAGAAAATGTACAACAATCTGATGGACCAAATATTCATGGCAAGGAAGCAACTGGACAACGGATAGAATCTCATCTCAGCTATGAACCAAGTAACTAATCCACTCTTGGAACTTCTCGATAAATGTTGGAAGACTTGTATGGTACTTCCACAAGAGTTGTTAGATCATACATGCTATTTACACTTATTGGCCTCGCATGTACTTAGGTGGCCTCAAGCATCCAGATAAAAGATGAAATTTATCTGCAGTTTCAAAAAGGATTATCACTATCAGAATTTATATGACAGGAGAGAAAGGAAGAGGAACAGTAAACAATGGACACGAAGAGAATGTTTCTCTAATAGGCCTCAGTTGGAAGCGGGAAGTGGATGGTTGCGATGTAGTGAATGAAAGGGAATGGCTTGCTTAAGATGCTTGCTAACATGGCTTTTTTCATCGACTAAGTGAGAACCACAAAATAGATTCAAACTTGTGCCGGCAACATCAATTGTTAATGCCATTTAAACTAATTCTAACACAAATCAGTACATCAGTTGATGCTACATAAATTTGGATTCACAATGGAAATGGTTTGTAGTTAGCGATCATATCTCAACTCAAAGACACCGCTGAAAGCTACTCGATGGGATGCTAACGAAATTAAAGGTCAAACACCATTCAAGTAAGCTATATGTAACTAGACCAAGCTACACTTGTAAATAGCTTTCATCTAAGAACTATGAAATGCAGGCCTACCTGGAACAGTTGTCAGATGGGAAACAAAAGAATGGCGCACTCTCAATCAACACAGGTCCTAAAGGAGATTGTTCCGCCATATTTCAATGGCCCCATGCATTGCGTGGTTTTGGATACATACTGTCAATGAGTTTTTGCAGAGTTTCTTTGATATATGAGAATGGAGGGCGTTCAGAGGGATCCCTGCAACATATCAAGTTCTTAAAATGTAAGGCAGAACGAAGTGAGACGTGAAACCATTTAGTTTATGTCACGTTTAGTGAAAAGGAATAATGAGATAAACTAGGCCACTTACTGAGCCAAGCAGAGATCAATCAAGGCAGCCACCATAGGATTGACATTGCTCGGAATCTCGAGCCTCTCACCCTTAAAACCAACTTCAGCAACAACCTGCAGAATAATACACAAACCATTGACTAATCAGTTGATGCATAATACCATGTGATGTCTACAAAAGATCATCTCTCTCATAAATCTTTTCTTCCATTCTGATAGCCATGATTTTAATACTTTTCATTTTTCCTTCTTTACAAGAATAGACGACCACAATAAGTTATATTTGTTACCTGGACAAATAAAGAAAATCAGTGAGCTTAAAAATATGTACCATATAAATCTTATCAACCAAACTACCCTTCAGTCAAATACAAGCTAAAACAACCATTACGAAGAAAGTCCTATTTATACCATCAAACCAAGTAATGAAATCATTTAGCTTCTATGCTTCAATAAAGTATGTCCCCCATTTGTATCTTAAATTATCTTATCTATGGCTTTTGTATCAACCTGTGCCTGACTTAGGTTCCTCCAAGGCTGTTGCAGAGTAGAAAGTTCCCACAAGATTACACCAAAGCTATAAACATCTGATTTCTCATTTGATTGCTCATTGCGCAGAACTTCTGGCGCCATCCACTCAGGCTAAAGAAAGAAGCAAGAACAGTTAATGCTTAATGTCTGAAACTTACAGTTTAGTTATATCGATATCAAAGTAGAACTTACAGTCCCAGCAGCAGTCTTTGATGAAAGATAAGTCCTTGCTTTTGAACGTGACAAACCAAAATCACTAACCTGGATGACCAGGTCATATTCCAAGAGAAACACTTGTCAGTATACCTATCCCTATTAGAGTCAAAGCTTCATTGCAAAAGGATCCCCCAGGTTAAAAGATCAATAGGGTTCTGTAGTGCATTCTACTTTCTATTTTAGTGCTTGTCACCTCTCTATCCCCTCCCTCTCTCTCACTCTCAGTTTGTCCCTCCCTTTCTCTGCAGTGGTCGACATGTTAGGTTGTTAAGCTCTCACGTGGTGGTTTATACTTGGATATACAATCCTTTAAGAATAACTTAAAAATTAATAATAAACGAGAGCATACTGAAAATGAAAGAAATATTAACTAGAGTGTGATGGTTTATGGTGCTTACCTTTACTGTGAATGCACTGTCCACCAAGAGATTTGGAGACTTCAAATCTCTGTGAACAATGGGAGGTCTACGCAGGTGAAGATAGTTCATGCCCTTCGCCTGTGAGCAAGGGAAGTCATAAGTTGTAATGAAAGAATTTATTTAAGGATCAACATTTCTTTTATTTTTGGGTAGCAGTTATCCACAATTCATTTGATTAAAATCAGTAAAAATCTATGAAAAAAAGACCCGTACCACATCATATGCCATGTTTAAACGACACCTCTCATCAAGCATCAAACCCGCATCAGCCATATGCAAAAGTTTATACAAGCTGCCTCTGCAATTAAGAAAGATCATTTGGTTAAACATTTGAAGTTGACTTCCCGTATAGGCCTTTGGTTAAGAGCTATTTCTATGGTTTAGTTGTTAGTAATAAGGACCTTCTAATCATTAGAGATATATGGTTACATGTGTAAAGAAATGCATTGCTACAAGATTTCCATACTATCTTGTGTCTTTAAAATGATTGATACCTATACTACTCACAATAACAGAGAATGAACAAATCCATCCGTGTCAAATAAACTTTAACATTTGCACATGAAATTTGTGATTACATTGATAGGAAGTAATCTTTGTTAAGCACGTAAAGGAGAGACATCTACCACTTCATCATATAAAGTTTCAATACCTTGACAAATATTCTGTAACTATGGACAAGTTAGGGGGCTGAGTAACAGCACCCATAAAAAGGACAATGTTTGGATGTCGCAGGCGTTTCATGATAGCTACCTGGCAACAAATTTGGTACAAGTAAATTTAATTCAGAGAAACATTGTCAAGAAAAGAATATGCAATCAATGTTTACCATAAAACGAAATATTTTGATATTTATAATTTTTAGCTGCATCTGATCCTTCAGAAAAATGATACTAGTTTATTTATACCTCAATCAGAAATTCCCTGAATCGCTCTGCATCAAAGTCTTGCTTTAAAAGAATTTTGACAGCCACCTCCTGTTACATGCTTAGCATTAAAAAAAAGAATGTGCTGATGAAAAAAGACATCATTTAAATTCTAATAGATACTCCCATATATACGAGAATAGAAATCAAAAGTAAGACAGATTAAATAAAGAAAACTTACCGAACCACGCCAATCAGCACGATGGACAGTTCCAAATGAACCTGAGAAGCATTTGTTAATGTAATGCCCTTCTCTATGAAAATTGAAAAACTTCAATGGAGAGGTCATACAAATTAATTTGCAAACCCCCAGCAATAAACACATGTTATTGTCCTTCAAAGTGAAGTAAGAAAAACACCTGCCCCAATGCTTTCTTTCAAATCAAGCTCACTCCATCGGATTTCCAAATCTTCCTCTTCAAGATGTAGTTCACCACTTGATTTACTTGCACCCAGCTGATTTCTTTCCAGGGATGGCAGGATATTTTTTCCATCTTGCTTTGGATTATGGAAGACTTGTACTGGAGATGCATGAGATGGGAAAGTTGGACCCTTGACCACAAGTTCTGAATTCAAATTATTGAGATGTGAAAAAGATGTGATGTCCTTGATCTTCCAAGCAGCCTTTTTTACCAGAGGTCTGCTTGAAGTATGCTGAAGGTTGGTCTTGTCATTACCAAGCCCTGAACAAATCTTGACATGTTGACCATCATTATTGTCTGTCTTGATGAAATCAAGAGCTTCTGTGAGTTAACCATTAATCTTAAAAATGAATAGTCATAGTGGTAAAAATTCTGTTCACACTGAGTGCATTTGTCAAACAACCAGCATTGTACAGGTTTTAAAATTTTAGTCATCAATATACATCCAATTCTTTAGAGCTAACCGCCCAAACAATAGTTCTAAAATTTACAGGCAAAGGACAAGTACATTGCATCTCAAACTTCTAAAAGCAATGGGGTGGGGAAAGTGGAAAAAATTCACGAGTAAATATGCAATATAACATGACATGCTCTTTAATTAAAGCAAAAAAGATATAATGATCCACAAGTAGTCACTTGTAAGAAAATTATTAGAAAGAGAGATTCATCAGGTAACAGCAAGAATCACCTGAAGGAGAATCTTCAAATACACAATCAGGTGGCTGGCACTGAAAGAAATAGATATTGGCCAACATCCTAAAGTCATCAGCTCTTTGGATGGGTCTAGACTTTGGATGAGATAATGGCGAAGATATAAAGATTGACGAAGCGCAATCAATCGATGAATCTGGGTTATTCAATGCTCCTGGATCATCAAACAAATTAACCAAGTATTCCCTGCAAAAGCATGTCTATCAATTCAGAAATCCCTACTACATTTGGGTACTGGTCTGCCATACTGATACCAACTGTAAAGTCTAACTACCCCGTCAAATGCCAGTTAATAGGCCATAACTTCCTACTTCTGAATAGCTGTTTGCATCTTAAAGAGCTCAACTTGATAGATGACATAGAGCATTGATCTAGCAGACTAAGTTTTACATTCCAAGTTCCTAAGCTCCCCGTTAGCAAATGTGAAGTTTGTCACAGTAGTCAAATTTCCATATTTCTCATGCTTCACGGCTTAACTTCCCCACATAGTCTGCAGATTCAGACAATAACGTACAAAAAACTGTCTATAGAGTCACAGTATATACCTATCATTGCCAACTTGCACAAGACAAGAAGAAGCAACTTCCTTTCTGCAATACTTGCAGCCTTTAGCAACACGGCATGGTAAGTTGATTGAGTCCGCTAGCACCTACAGAATCCCAACTTCATTGTGTCAGATCTTTTGCAGACATCTCTAGGACATAAAAAAGGATACGTGTATCATTTTCTCAAGTACATAATATGCATATTGTTAATTATTAAGTACATATCTAAAACTTCATTAGTAAGAATAACCAAAGAGAACATAACAATAACCTTTAGGATCTGCATTTTCTTTTTAAAAGTACAGCATATATACATAGGGTGATAGGATCATAAACAGCCAAAAGTTGATTGAAGTAAACATTGATCGACCACTAAGTATTGAGGTGTACTTTAAACAGTAAGGCACGATGGACACAGAGGCCAACAGATAAGATCCCAATTGGGAGTATAACAGAGCCTAAGCGCTCTTTTAGAACTTCAGCAGATTCCATCCAGTGTTTTCCAAAAGCTTCTCCTTCAGCCACTAGTAGACCTCTGTTACAAATAATCAAGAAAATAGATAAATAATTCATGTAGATACTATCATCACAAGGCCCATGATACTAAGTGAGAAGAAAACTGGAACTAGGAAGGGAAGAACTAACCCCATATGGTTGACGACGAGCTTTGCAAGTTGACCAATGGCAGTCTCAGGATTGATCCAGCTATGGGAAAGATTACTAACCTTATTTATGAGCTCCTTTAGAATAGAATCCTTGAATCTGTCAATTAAAACCACTTTTACTGACATTTCGGTACGAGGATCAACTGCCATTAAGGACTCAAAAGATGGGATCCAAGCAACGTCACTACTTAAAGTCCAGGCATAAGGATCCACACCATGGATTACATAGAATCCATCTGGAATCCTATCACAATAAGACAGAGAGCCATTCACCTGATAGATATAAAACGCAAGCTTAGCACTACATATGTGACGAAACGACATCCAACCATGATTTGCAATTATCCAGGTAAATAAAAACAGCTACTACCCTGCTTACTCTACTTCCAAACACACACGCATCAATTTGCACGGGAAGTTCAAATTCCAATGTCAGAAATTAGCTACTAGGAAGTGAAGCGCTAGATTTTTAAACTCCAATTCAATTATTCCATAGGAAAAGAATCTCCTCAAACATCAAACCACAAACTTTGTGAACTTACGTGTAAAACTCAACTGTCATTAACAGCAGTAAAATTCAAATGTCATTCCCAACTACACAATACTTCAACGAGAAAATGTAAACTAAAAAAACAATCGTCTGTTTGCGTACCCAAAACCGATAAATAACAGCCTCAGGCCAGTCAAAGCTGGAGGCGAACTTTCTCTGACCATCGGAATCAAAATCAAGAACATGCGGATCGTTAGCTGAAGCAGCGCGCGAGGATAGCCTTAGAGCGAGTGCCAGTTGCAGCTGGTAGCTCTCCTCCATCTGCTGCGCCCAGCTCTTGAAGGACACCGTAACTGCGTCGCGGTGCTCCATTTAGATTAGATAACGAGCTCCCAACGCCCAGTGCACAACTAGTATGGATTGTTTCTACACTTACACGTACTTAAAATTTGATAACAAACCAATACATGCCTTTTCTTTCCTCTTCACCGTTTCTATGGCGGATAGTGCAACTTGCATACTACTGCTCTAATGACAGTTGAGTCCTGAAGATCCAAGAACTTGCCGAACACCGATGAGTTAGACCGTTGTAGGGACAAAGTTGTAATTTGAAGTAGATTCATTGAACGATGAGGAGATGGCTAGGGAGAAGGAATTGTTTAGTTTGGTCCACCATTAATGAATCGGAATATTAGATTTAGCGCAATGGGGATATTATTCCCTGTAGCTGATCTAATGTGATAGTCTTTTTGGTTCGTGTGTTCCTGTAGATTTATGGTTACGAGGCACGTCTACATCTATGGCCAAACAACCACAAATTTGTTTCAACTTTTCAAAAGTAGGATTCTGATAAGAAGCCATCAAAACCATTTGTTTATATTTCGTTTACTTGCTAGTTGCTAGTTAATTGAATTTAGTAATATTTTTAATTTATGTATTTTAAATTCTGCAAGTTTAGAATAATTTTTTTAAAACTTTTACTAACATAAAATTTTAGAGATATTGTGTCACGAGAGTAGTCATATAATAGGAGATAAAGATAGCAAATCACAAAAACATATCAAACGTATTGATTTATTCGATTTATGTATTACTATTTATATTAAAAACTAATAAGTAAAATAAAAATTTATTTTCCATATGTCATAAATAATTTATTTACTTATTTTTCAATTAATAAATAAAATATAAAAAATGTTATATTTATTTAATCATATTTATATCTCGTTACTTATATTAAAAACTATACTCAAATTATTAATATATAATGATAATTTATTTTTATTAATAATGAATAATTAATACATAACAACATTTTATTAATTATGTTATGTGTTCTATTAAATTTTACCTATATAAACCACAATATTCTTTTTAAAAAAAATTTGGCCTAAAAGAGGGCACGTCACACTCCGATCCAGCTCCAACCTTGGAGTAAGTAACTATCCTTGATGTTCGTTCAACAAAGTCAAGATCAGCAAAATCCAGCACAACCCTTGATTTGTTTCTTACTTTAAGGCATATACTAAAGATTTAGAAAAAGAATAAGGTTTAAGATGGAAATTATCAACTATATTTGCAGAAAAGAAAATTTTATTTCATAGTAGAGGAAATTATAGAGATGAGATAAATAGAGAACACTTGATGACCCTTCTACTAACCTAGGGGTTTTATTTATACAAGCAAACTTGAAGTCCAGTTTTTAACTTAACAAAAATTACATCATATCAAATTTCTAGGAAGTAGATTCTATTTTTATTAACAGTGGATTTTTGTGCGTTAGGATTCAATCTTATCTTTCTTCTTTTAATCATGCTTATGTTTATTTTTACAAAATTTTCAACATTCGATGGTATCTTCTTGGTTGGAACTATCATTAAAGAAGAAAACTTACTTTTTCTGGCATTGGTTCAAAATTCTTTCTTAAATGCTGCCTCCATGCTAAAAATAACAATTCCATGTCAATTCCTTTTATGTAGTGGATATTATTTTCAGTGTATTTAGAAAATTCTTTTCTTAAATTAGTATTCACAGTAATAGCAAAGTGTCTTTTCTTAAATTAGTATTCACAGTAATAGCAAAGTGTTTTGCTTCCTAAAATAATTAAATGATAGGCATTATATCGTTCCTTTTTACGAAAATCTAGGTCAACAGATAATATCTGTATTATTAAGGTATCTTTAAGGATCATTGTAAGGTTATTTAGATTATTAAGGTATCTTTAAGGATCATTGTAAGGTTATTTAGATAACAATCCTAAGCCCCTTCTTGAATCTATTTGGAAAGTAATGTTATCTCAGGAAACTCTAGATTGGTCAATTAGATAGCATTTATTGTTATAAAATCATACCAATATCCAATAGCTTGAGGATAAGCTCCTTGTAAAAAGTTTAATCTAGGACATATCTTAGAAAGATTTAATATAGTAGGTATCACTATTTTGTAAAGTATATAAGTCTCTCATTATCTTATAATGTGCAAGAGTAGTAGGATGATTGTTTGGAAGATTATCAATTATGATATTTCGTTGTATTGTCAATTTGAGCATAATATCAGGGCTCAAAGAAATATTATTAAGAGTAACTTTATCTTGCTTAATCTGCTAACTAGTAGATCCCTTTAGTGGGGGAATAAGATCCTATAGATGATGAATCTTCAACTATCTTAGCCTTGTTGACTAAGCTATAAAGGTTTTGTTTTGAATAACTATAATGGCTTATCTTGGCTTACTATTTATGGAAAAATGAAAGAAGTAACTGATTAACTTATTTTGTGAGTTAGTCAATGTCGTAATAAACAACAAGTCATGACGGCAAAAAGTGCTTTAGGTAACAGATAAAAGTGTAGCTATAAGTACAATTATTGTTGCCTTTTTATTAAGGTAACATAATTCATATTGATATAAGAAGCGACGCTATAATAAGTATAAAGCAACATAATTTTTTGATTAGGAAGCAAAATAAAAATGTTACTTTAAGTTTTGTCTAAGGCAACACATTAGTTTTAAATTATAGTAACAATATTAAATAGATATTGCAGTGATTTTAAGTCTTTATAAGGCAATAAAGTGAATTTTTTTAGGCAACAATTTGTAATAACAAAAGCAAAAGTTTATTCTTTTGCTACCATCATTATTTAACTAAAATCAAACCCTTGTCATTATGTAGGCATATATATATATATATAGATATTAATGACATCTTAATTACGTATGCACTATCAAATGTAAATGACAAAAAAACTACATTTATATATAACATATAGCCCATAAGGACTTAAAATTCAACATTTAACACATTCAAAGTACAAAAGCAAATTAAATGTTCTTTTATTGTTACAAAAATACAAAAACGAATTCTACAATCCTCATCAATTGCAAAGAAAATTACACGTGCTTCAACAACTCTTCATCATTTGTAGAATTCAAAATCAGTGTCAAGCTTCTTCACATTAGCTTTGTAACCTTTCTCAAAGTCTTTTAGAAGTATAACGTATCTGTTCTTCCATACTGCATGCATTCCAACTTCTTGATAGATACTGCCATCTGTAAGCATATATCCAGTTATGATGAGAATGAGATTCTATTCAACAGGAGATATTATGGTGGAAACCTACACATTATTTCATACGGAAGAACTTTTAAAAATACTTGTTCATTACATTTAACATAAATATGTAAGGACTTCTTATAGAAAACATGCACGAATGTATCATCTGAACCGCAAATAGAAGCAATTTGGATTTTCATTATGTTATACTTATTGTTGTGTAGTATGGTCCATTCTGCTGCGTATTGTGAATACCTGAGCCATAGACAATCCAACATAAAGGTCTTGACATTAGGCATTTTAATTTCAACCTCTTCGTCCCCCATGTTTAATATTAACTTGCCTTCCCCAACATCGATAATTGACTTTGTAGTCTCCAAAAAGGGTCTACAAAGGACTTCTACATCTTCCATTATGTCAAGAATCACAAAATCTACTAGGAAGACAAAATTTTCAACCTTAATAAAAATATCCTCTATAACTCCCTTAGGATATTTTGTTGATCTATCTGCTGGTTACACACTTATCCTAGTAGGTTTTAGTTCACCTAATTCCATTTTCTTAAAAAATAAATAAATCATGTTAATTTTGACCCCTAGGTCAGCTAAAGCCTTATCTATTTTTAAAATACTAATTTCACAAGGGATAGTAAAACTCCTTTGATCTATAAGCTTCTCAGGCAATTTGCTTTTTAGAATTTCTGAGCCCCTTCTACTCAACATTACAGTCAAGATCTCCTCCAAATTTCCCTTGTTTAATAATAGATCCTTCAAAATTTTCATATGTTAGGGCATCTATATAGGACCTTTAACAAGAGTTAAGTTAACTTAAAGTTACTTAAACATTTCAAGGAACTTAGCAAACTGTGAATCTAGTCAATATTTCTTCTCTTTAGCAAGGTAAGGGATGACAAGTTAATATTGTTTGACTTTTCTATAGTGACCTTCACCTTAAGCTTTTACTTGACTCATAGTAGTCTCCTTCTTTTTTTTTCTCCTCCTTCTTTTAGAAACTTTTTCCCACTCTTAAGGGTGATTACCATTACACGTTCTTTAGGATTTGTTTCAATTATACTAGGAAAATTCCCCTCTAGTCTTTCAGACACTATTTTTTTATTTGACTAATTTGAACCTCTAAGTTACATATAAAAGCCTCATTTTATTGATGTCTCACATTAGAATATTAAGTAATCTTTATCATTATCACATCTAGAGTTGGCTTCTTAGCTTGAGGTGGCTGTTGAAATCTTAGTAGAGGGTTGTTCCTTACTTGCCTTTGATTTTCCCAAGAAAAATTAGTGTGATTCCTCCATTTCAAATTATAATTATTGCCATATGGATTGTTTTGGAGTCTAGGAGCACTTCCCATATGATCCCCATGCTCTAGCTATAATGTTTGATAGTTTTGACTTGTATTTTTTAGCCTGCACTCCTTTTGACTTGTATTTTTTAGCCTGCACTCCTCACACTTTATAACTTGACATTGTGGATTCATCGTTAGTTTATCAATTTTTTTCTCAAATCTTCCACCTGGTTCGCCAACCGTGCCATTGTGTCCACTTTATACACCCCTATTAACTTATTAAGTCTGACTCAAGAGGAGCACCACTGATAATTGTTTATCACCATGTCTTTAATAAGGCCGTGGGATACTTCTGGTGTCTTATTATTAAGAGTACCCCCAATTGCTACATTTATTGACTGCTTTATGTTTTGATTTAGCCCATTATAAAAGTTTTGGATCTACATCCAAAGGGGTAGACCATGATGTGGGAATTTTCTGATTATCTCCTTGAAGCTCTCCCATGTATCATATAAATATTCTGAATCGACTTGGGATTAGGAGGAGATATCATTCCTCAACTTTGTGGTCTTCACTAGTGGAAAGTACTTCAATAAAAATTTCTCTACCACTTGATCCCATATAGTGAATGATGATCTTGGCATTGAGTTTAACCATTGCTTTGGCGTCCCCTTAATAAAAAATAGGAGCAATCACAATTTTTTCGCATAATCAGTAGCTCTATTGATCTTAATAGTGTCATAAATCTCTAAAAAATTTGAGATATGTGAGTTTGGGTCCTTATCTTGTCGTTCATCAAATTGAACAGACTGTGTTACCATTTGAATAATACTCAACTTGATTTCAAAGTTATTGACGTACAAAGTTGATATGACAATGCTAGTCTTTGCTCATATTAAGTCTAGTCTAACATAATCGAATATAGTTCTTAATTGGTCTACCATAGTTTGTGATTCCTCAGCACCAATTTAACCTCGCAAACCCTTTATTTTTCGATCTAGCTTGAACTCTCTCAGTTATATTATGCAGAGATTTCTACGAGCTATTCTTTTGATTTTTGGATCTTCTTTCACTAAGCTCGTTGGATCACTTCAAGCCATAAACTGATCAAAGAGTTAATATCTACGAAAATAAGAAAATAAATAAAATAAACTAAATTAGAAATAAAATTAAGATAAAATAAAGTAAAAATGGCTAGATTAATAAAAGCTAGGTTTTCCTAATATTACTAATCCTTGGCAACAATGTCAAAAACTTGATTAACATATTCTATACTTACAAGAATTTTATTAATTTTAAATTACAAGTGCACGATGTAGCTGTAGCTAACATAGGCAAGGACGGGTCGATCCCATGAGAATCGTAAGTACTAGTATTAACCCCTTTTCTATTATCTAACTACCGAATTAGATTGTGGATTTAATTAAAAATTAAACTAAACTAATTAAACTAATAATAAAATCAAACGAAGAAAAATACTTGAAAAGTTGATATCAAATAAATAGTACCTAGGTGATGAATCATCATAATAATTCTTAAATATTAACCATTTATCATGTAATTTTATTTTTGATTATTGGACCGTGTAAATTCCTATCTTATAATAATATCTTTCTCTAGACTAATAACTACTAATCCCTCAGTTGATTAACAAAAATCTCTTTCAAGTTAAAACCCTTTGAATTGCATTATTGATTCTTGAATTTTACTATTAGGTTTGACTTTAATCTAAAGGATTTATTCAACCTATCTTTAGGTCTGTATGCATCTCCTTCCAATTATGGCAGATTTATTCACACAAAAAGATTTCTCAATCTCAATCATATGAAGTCAAATCATGAACTAATATTTCGGATATATTAGAATAAGAATATAATGCATAATTGAATCTTAATAAATCAATCAATAAAAATGCATTAAATAAAGGATTAAATCATATTGCCATCAAAACTTAGGGTTCATCACATCTAGGTACTAAAAAAATTTAGTTCCTACTTATAGGAAAAAAAACCAAAGAAAAATATTTATAAAAACAAATAGAAACAAAAGAAATCATATTATAAATCTCCCTTTTGTTCTCTAATGAATGTCCTTGCAATTTGGATTTAATATGGTTATCTATCGAATATTGTGACGTATTTTTCGTGTTTTGCTCATCCTCTATTCATAAGTGTCTCTTCTTTATTTTTCTTACAACTTAAAATGCTTTAAAACTCGCTTTCTCTTGTTTTGCCCTAATCACGTCCTTTTATAGTAAAAACTATGGTTTCTAGGATATACACGATCAACATACATGTTTGTGTAGGTAATTGTGTATCTCCAAAAACACACGAATTTGCAATTTTACATTAGGACAAAGAATTAGTCAAGAAAAATAAATGTAAATTCACACGCCCAAAAACAGCAGAAACAGTATTCTTTAAATCCCCACTTGTTTACAAAGACTTACACAGTCACTGTATATAGTCATGTACGTCCTAGTTGCTTCAAATCTTTGCTCCATGCCACGATTTCATCTAGAATCTTCTCCTTTTAGCCTAAGAAGGCAATTATCACCTACAAATACAGTTGAAACAAATTCAATACCAAGAATACTATAAAATATTGAATAATAAGCGAAATACATTAAATATGGGTATATAAATATAGTTAAATAATCATTTATCATATATATGATGAAAAATCATCTTCTAGGTCTTCTATAATTGCTATATAAGGAGCACATTTTCTTTCAACTTTAGAAAATAACTTTGAAAAGTCAATAATATCTTTGTCTGCAAAACATTTTGTATGATGTTCATTGGATAAGGCATAAGATATTATGTAGGTAATAGAATATGGGCTATTTTCATCTCTAATTAAATCATTTTCTTTTAAAGTCTTAGATTAAAGTGAGTGTTCTATCTAATTTATCTTTTATATCATAAGACAACTTAGGAAAGTTATTAAACAAAAGTTTTTGATATCGAAGATCACCTTTCAAAATTTCCATATAGGCTTCTTTTCTATTATCTTGTTTGGATAGAGGAGGAATCATTACTTTAATAGAAGTTAAACTAATATTTAGGTTTTTTACATTAAGATTAATATCGCAGAACATATGATGTTTTCGAAATTTTAACCCTATTTTTTTAATAATGTCGTATTAAATCCACGGTAAGAACTTATAGAAAACATAGAATTCTAAATCTTTTTAAGCACTTTTCTATCAATAAAAGCTTCTTAACTATAATCTCTATGTCTTTTACATGTTTCTACTATATTATCTATTATATGATTATCAACTTGAGTTTTAAAAGATTCTTCAATCTGACTCATTTATTTAAAAATTTGAGGTTCCTTTATATTTTGTACCTATTATTATAAAAATATTTTCTTTAGAAGAGCATTATTTAAAAGTATTAATTCTAATAAAATCTTCGGATTCTATCACTTCATTTATTTAAGTTTTCTTTCTATTAAATCTTTTAGCATATTCACTAGCATAGTATCCTAATTCTTATTTCAGAATTTAAGTTTATATTCTTTTTCCTTTAATATTTTGCTTTAGGCTTATTAAATCATTACAACATGAAGATTTTTTCTTCCTTGTAAAAGAAGGATGCAAACCTAGAAGCAAACGAGGATTTGTATAACTACAAGCAAATGAGGAAGATTGTATTTCACTGTGGTAATCAAGCAGGAAAAGCTGCTAGCCTGGAGATGCCCATTGCCGTTGGATTGTATTGAATTAAACATGTACTGTGAAATGAATAGGTGGCGTCACGATTTGCACGGAATTTTTTTGATAGAATCCAAGTATTCTCCCGCAATCACTGTTCTTAGTTTCTTCCGAAAAGAGTTGTGGGAATCAGCAACTGGAGATGGAAGAGGGTCTGTGGATGTGGAGGCAATCAGAACTACATTATCTTCACCGCCGACATCAATCTCGTAAAGCCCATCAAACACCGAACCAAGGTCTTGTACCAGTGCACAGTAGGAGGAGGACGACTTACTCTGAGTAATCACATTCATCACAAGAATCCCATAATCACGAATAAGACATCTACAAGCCCAAAGACTTTCCCTGCCTAAAAATTCCACAGGTGGTGCCCCTGTACCAGTCCAAGGTTCCCAAGCATTCAAATCAACCATTATCACCTCAAATTCATTGTCCCCAGAAGCTAGTTTTTGTACAATTTCTATAGCATCTCCCACATGAATCTTCACGGTTTCACAATCTTCCAACCCAAAATACTTTCTTCCAACCCGTAAAACCTCCTCGTCCATTTCCGCCCCTTCAACCTCGAAACCCAATTTGCTTCTCAAGAAACTAAGCAGAGTTCCACCCCCAACTCCTAAACACAACGCTCTGGGTTTGGACCCCGATCGAATCCTCTTTTCAACACAGTACTCAATCACCGAAAGACTGGCCACCATTGCAATGCAGTATTGTTGAGCCAAAACCCCAACATCAGGAACTTTCTTGCCAACCTTCAAGCTGTCGATTCGCACCATTGTTTGAACATGGTTGGGCATTCTTTTAAACCTCAGCCTCCTCATAAATTCTCGAACCTTAGTAGTAGCATTAATACAACTACCCTCCAATTCACTCTCAAGCTCAACG
Source organism: Erythroxylum cassinoides (assembly GCA_027478405.1). NCBI lineage: Eukaryota > Viridiplantae > Streptophyta > Magnoliopsida > Malpighiales > Erythroxylaceae > Erythroxylum > Erythroxylum cassinoides. Next base: position 36,756,996 of record JANIPM010000233.1, read on the forward strand.
TCCTCCACAAGCATCTCACCGACGCGAGCCCCAACAACTATCTCCAACACAACTCTAGAAACAACCCCATCTGCAAAATCTAACAAGGGTATGGCAGCGGCCTTGTCAACAACTTTGGGAATTAAAGTAAACAAGAAAGTCTCTACGCTTATTCCAACATCCCGCCGATACTGGGCGTCTTGGTCTTTGTCATACTTGTAGCGGAAAAATACTGAAGCAGGGTCCTCCAAAGGGACCTTGCCGATTAAAATGAGGCGTGACACACCGGGGGACGAGAAGAGAAGCTGGAAATGACCCGACTCGGTGCAGAAAATCCAGTCAGATTCGCGGTCTTTCGGAACAATCAAAGTGGCCACCTGGGGCACGCCGGTGGGTGGGATCGGAGAGTCAAGGACGGCAAATCTGAGGAGGTTAGTATGATCGGGTATTGGAATATTGAAAGAGATGAAACGCCCCGGAATTAGTGCTTCAAAGATCTGTATGTCAACGCCCATCTAAATCGGATGCTTTTACAGACTAATAGAAATAGTAATATTGCTGCCTGAGCTTTCACACAGTTGATGATAAACAACATAAATGAGTTTTTTCTTTTTCTTACTATTTTGTTCGATAGTCCGTTTAGGGTTTAGAGCACACGTGTGCCTGTAGTCACGTGCAAGACGTGACCCGTGCAAAGTTTCAAGAATTAATTTTGCACAAACACAATGTCCCTTATGACGGCCAACAAACCCAAACGCTCTATGCTTGATTCCCACGCGTTGTCTTTATTTCTGGGTTCTTCTTTCCATTGCAGAGGGATCCTTCGCTGGACTTGCCTTTATCGGGATCTTGCAATCTTCCCCTTCCCCTGAGGTTCTTCCGATGAGACTAGTAACTGATCTTTGATTCTGTTCTCTTGTTCGCGAACTAACTAACTTGAGAGTATCTGATCGCTTGTTTCTTGATTTATGGAGCTCAATTGACGTTACTGTTGAAAACTAACTTTTGGTTTGCCTGTTAAATCTAAACAACTCGAGGTATTGTGCAACAATTCCAGTTCTAGGGTGAAGTAAGGTATTGTTCTGGTTTCTCACTGTTTGTGTTTTGTCGCCTGTCTTGTAAATCATTTGGTCAAGAATGTTATGAATTCTGGATGATTATTAATGGATTACGTTATGTTACAGATGGCGAGAATTGTAGATATATTTAGAGAGACAAGGATCAGGTAATTTAGATATATGCGCAGGATGCTCTTTGGTATTTCGGTACAGTATTGTGAGATAATAGATTTGAGTGGCTACAAGAAAAGGAGGGGAGGGTCTTACAAGACTTGGAAGAAAGTGATCAAGAAAGATATGTCAGAGTTGCCCTCACTGAGGCAGTTGTTAGAAGTAAGAAAGTCAGACGTAATAGAATAAGGGTAAATGACACACTTATTACATAAGAAGTTTAACCCAATGTTGGGAAAAGATTCTAGCAATGAACGCCTAAACTGTAGGTTTGTTGTATCCTCAGGGTCGCTCAGTGAAAACCCCCTAGTGTGATTAACGACAAAAAGAGCCGGTCTTTACAAGGTGTAAGATACGGACAGATCTGGTTAAACATCAGATATGTCTGTCTTTTTTTGTAATTCTATTTACTTTAATATTTGGCGTGCTAGTTTTTACTTATTCACTTATTTCTTCTGTTAACCTGTATCACTATTTTCCTATTACATCTACATGTGGGTTTATCGGAAACAACCTTTTTATTATTTAGGGATAAGCAGTGTCGACCCTGGACAGAGGCCAGTAGGGCACCTGCTCAGGGCCCACTATGAGAAGGGGCCCCCTAACCCCATATTTTGGCTTTTGACTCCCACACCATATTACTAATTCACTCAAATTTGATTTAACATTGGTGATGTTTCGAAGAGTAAACATCAAGCAAGTTCTAAGATAGCAAGTAGTAAGTACTTCAAGATTGCAAGTTCCGAGATTGCAGGTTACGTACGCTGCAGGTAGAGGTAGTAATAAGTAATAAATAATTTTAACGTTGGTGATTTTTGACGTTATAAGTTAATATTAGGCAAGTTTATTTAACGTTATAAGTTAACGTTATAAATTAATGTTATAAGTTAATATCTTATGCTTATAAATAGTCTTGAAATATTTAAATATATTTTTACTTTCTATTTTTTTTATCAATATATGTATTTAAAATACTCCAACTCAAAAATTAGCATAAAAAAATTTTTACGATTCTGTCTTATGAGTTCTGAGTATAATTTAAAGGTAAAATTTCTGATTTTTTAAATATATTTTTGTTCTTTGTTTTTTTTTTAATATTAGATATTAAATTTTACTATTTATTTTTTCCCTCTATCACAGATATAATACTAGTTATATATCTTTGTGATATATCGTAAAGCTGTTGGAGTTTGGTTGTGCCTGCATACTTCTTCCAGTTCCATACAAGTACATTTGTTCTTTTTCTAATCTAACTGTGTTATAATTGGTTTATATTATGTTTCCTAAAAAGCAATTGTCTAGAAGTGAAAAAAGGAAAAAAAATAAAAAGAAAACAAGTAGCACAGTTGATAGAATCCCAAAAAGGAGCAATTAATAAATTTATTTAAAAAGTAGGCTCCTCTAGTGAGAGTCCTGAGGAATTAAGTGAAGGTAGTTTTGAACAACATAAAGAAAACTTAAGTGACGAGATTCATATTCCCGAGGATATTAGAAATCTGAGTGAGGATGATCGTATACCAAATGCATCAACTTCAGAAAATTTAAAGGCAAATGAGCAAGTAAGTCCTATATTGAACATTTATGATATTAGAAATTTGGATAATCTTGATAATAAAACAAGGAATATTTTAGTTGAAAAAGGGTCTGTAAGAGAGTTGAATCTTATGTTTCCTTTAGACAATACCTCTCGTCATTTTCATATTCTTATTATTATAGAAATTTGAGTAATGGAGAAATTAGCTATAGAAAATGGTTGATTTATTCTAAACACGTAGATAAAGTATATTGTTTTTGTTGTAAATTGTTCAAATCTACTAACAAACAAAGTGGATTAGCAAATGACGGAATTAGAGATTGGAAGCATCTTAGTGAGAGACTCAAAGAACATGAGAATTGCATTGAGCATATGACTAATATGAGAACG
>JANIPM010000233.1:36781179-36798591 GCA_027478405.1 Erythroxylum cassinoides
GCTCGCCGCGGCGTGCGTCTCCTTTGCGGCTCGCCGCGACGATAGCCAGAGGCTCGTCGCGACGTGGCTAAATCCCCGCTCGTCGCGACGCTTGCTGCATACGTCGCGACCAATATATTTAATTTAAAATCAACTTATTCGCCGCGACGAAGCCCAAAAGCTTCTGTGCTCGTCGCGACGTGCGGCGGTCCGATCGTCTTCTCCGATCGATTTCCGCCATTAAAGCCATTAATAACCTCCATTAAACACCCTTACCACTCAATCTAGCCCCATAAATGCCATAAATGCTCAAATAACCAGTAATAACAACATTAAAGCCAATAAAAACTTACCAATCGATGAATCGATCCACAACTTCCGTAAACCCTAAAATCTTCCCCAATCACCGATTAACACTCTCAAACCTCTCAATCCTTCATCAACCACAATGAATCAGTTAGCTTAGCACAATGAGATGAAAACCATAGAGAAAGATCAAAGAAATCCTCACCGATGGGAGGAAATCAGAGGACGCCGTCGAGAGGGAGAAGAGAACTCGCAAAATGCCTTTAACTTTTCCCCCAAATTTCTAACCCTTGTATTTATAGACTTAAGTCTCCGAATCAGTCCAAATTTCAGTCTCTAATTTCCAATGATTCAACATATTAATTTCCTATCAGTATAACCCTAATTTTTCCATTGCCATTTGACAGTTCTTTCAGTATTATTCAGTCAATCGGTCAGTCACCCAAATATTTCCGGTCCAGGCATTTTCTCCCGAATTTTCCGAAAATTTCCTACAAGCCACTATAAATTACCAGTCACTTGTAAACAGTTCTAATTCAGTCAATTGAACCCAGTAACTCCTAGTTTCTTATTTAATCTCGATCCAGTCAGTACAGTCAGTTCATACTCACAATCACATACCGGAAAATCATGAATGCATGTACCTATGAATAAATGCATATGCAATAGACCTGTTCCTCTATAATTAGAGGTCAGTAACATGCTCAGTCAGTGAATGCAGTGCAATCCTATCAGTCTGTCCCAATTTACCAAAATACCCTTGTTAACAGTAACGGGATGTTACAATTAATATCAAGAATTAGTGTCTAAGTTACGAACCCCCTGCCATAGCTCCATATTTTGACTTTGCACTCTATTTGAGACAATATTTTGTTTCTTACTCTTCTATGAAACCATAACTCTTCCAAAAATCATAATATCTTAAAGTGGCTCTCTTGTCAACTTTGGACCCTGCCCAATATGCATCTGGATAACATTCAATATGAGTATATTTATAATTTTTATAAATAATGCCACATTTAGGACCTCCTTTCAAATACCATGGAATTTGTTCTAAGGTTGCCTAATGGTTAACTGTTGGAGAAGATATAAATTGGGTTACAACACTAATAAGGTATGCAATATTTGGATGTGTTATTAAAGGTCAACTTTCCCACTAACTTCATATATTTTGTAAGATATTCAATTAACTCACCATATTATGTAAGCTGCAAATTAGAAGTCATTTAAGTATTGCACGGTTTAACTCCTAATTTTTCCATCCCAATTAGTAAGTCGAGTAAATATTTTCTTTGAGAGATTAGTATTCCTTTCTTAATTCTAATTAACTCCTAAGAAATAATTTAATGCTCCCAAATCTTTGCTTGAAATTGAGAGTTGATAAAAGATTTGTGAGATAGGATCTTTGTATTGTCATTTCTAGTAATAACAATGTTATCCACAAATACTACCAATTGAATTATTCTAGCTCTAAACAATTTGTAAAATATGGAGTGGTTTGACTTACTTTTTCTTTTTCAATCCAAATGTTTCAACTTCCTGACTTAAATTTTCAAATCAAGTTTAAGGACTTTGTTTTAAACTATATAAAGATTTTAGAAGCCAATAGATCACTATACCGAAAAGCATTTTTGATATTCAACTGATGCAGGGGCTAATTATAAGGGATTGTTATAATATAAACTCCCTGACATATGCAAGCTTTGCAATAGGAGAAAAAGTATCAAAGTAGTCAACATTATATTTTTATGTATACCTTTTAGCAATAAAGCGTAACTTTTAGACAAGAAACTGATCCATCAAAAAAGCCCATTATAAACTATACTAGTGAGAGAAAAGTTGACGCAACTTCTCATCGAGGAAGACGGTCTTCATTGTGCGATATCGAGTGTGTCTGGCCGAGAGCTCCGACATAGTATGGAATCCCTCGATCCTGAGGTCACCTAGTCAGGGGGTACAGTGGTGGATGTCGAAGCTGCGATGGCCGGTTGGTCGGAAGACGTTCCCGCAAAGGTTAAAGATGGAAACATCACGCTAATCATTGGGGAGCTCGGGGGAAGCATCATGCTATCCCAGAAATTGAAATCGAAGCTAGATTAGCAATGGGAGCTTGCGGTGGTGGTGAAGATTCTAGAAAGGAGAGTGGGTTACAGTGTGTTAAAAACCCGACTGAGGAGCCTCTGGAAGCTGCAAGACCCCATGAAAATCGTGGACATGGACCATGATTTTTTTCTAATTAAATTCCAAGAGGAAGGAGATTATCTGAATGTACTTACCAATGGGCCGTGGGTGATATTTGGACAGGTGATCACCGTCCAGCGTTGGCTTCCCTCTTTCCGCCCCTCCCATGCCAAGATCACGCGAGCTGTTGTTTGGATAAGGATTCCTAATCTACCGATAGCTCGATACCACCCAAAAATACTCACAGCACTGAGGAATCTCGTGGGCAACACAGTAAGGATCGACGACGCCACCTTGCAAGCTCAGAAAGGGGCAGTTTGTTAGAATAGCAGTAGACATCGACTTAAACTATCCCCTAAAATCTAGTGTCAATCTTGATGGTGAAACGTTGAAGATAGCATATGAAGGCCTTCCTTAAGTGTGCTACATGTGCGGCATCGTGGGGAATTCACCTAGCACCTACTTAAGGAAAAATAACGAGACTAGCATCAATCCTCCGCCGGTGACTAGTACTGGCTTAGGCGAGACGGAACAAAGGAGGACGTTGGTAGCATCTGCGGGGAGGAAGGTCGACAGGACAGGTAACGGCTATGGACCGTGGACCAACGTGCAAAGAAGAAGAACAAGACCAGGAATGACAGGACAGGTCTAGCAGGGGGAAAGCAGACTGCGTGGAGAGAATTCAAAGGGTGGCTCGAGGTTTGCAGTATTAGTTCAACAAGAGACTGTAGAGCAAGAGACAGTTAGTCCTAATGTAATTCCTAATAACAAGACCTTTGCTAATTATGGACAAAGGTTTAACCTGTCCAATCTCGTTAGAACAGGAATGACTCAGAGTCTAGCAGGGGCATCAAGGTATGCTGAAAACTCCAGAAGGTCCATGTAGGGCTCCAAAGGACAAGCTGTTATTGATAAACAAAATAATCGGGGGGAAAGGGGCCAAGCTAGTGGGAGTCAGGACAAGGACTCTGACACGACTCACACAATCCAGCTTAAAACTACAGTCATAGATAGGAACTTAGCAGTCAAAATCACGTCTCATTCTGAAATGATCAGTGATAGCCAGATCATTACGGACCAGGTACCGGGGACAGAGGAGAGGCCTCAAAGTATAGAGGGGGTCGAGGAACCCGAGGAAGGAGCAGGCATACCTAAAATCCTACCCTCAGTACCTCCAGATATAGCGATGGCATCGGATGGGCAAGAGGACACACCGAAACTGAGCCCAACTATGAAATTGGTACTGCACACTCCAGAAGTGGAGTATAGGGAGGAACACTTAGGGAGCACATTGGTTGCTCCAATGTAGGGTAACATTTCTTCCCTATCTTTATTTTATGTCGATCTTGTTATAGAATTTCCAATGGGCAGAAGGGTCGAATTTTTATACCCTACTGCGTAATTACATTCGTAATTACAAACCGAACATTTTGGCTTTTATGGAACCCTGAATAAGTGGCTCTCGACCCAAAGAAGTAATTCTTTCCTTAGGATTTGATTTTTCCTTTAGAGTAGAAGTAGAAGGTTTTTCAGGCAGTATTTGGCTACTTTGGAAGGAGGATTTTGCTATATCTATAGTCATAGCACATCGGCAACTCCTTCATACTACCGTCAAGTATGAGACGCAATCTTTCGACCTTACCGTAGTTTATGCCAGTCTGCAAGTGTCATCGTAGTCCAAGCTCTAGCCCGTGTTAACTTGGATCGGCTGCTCTACTACAAGGCCTTGGATTGTAGAGGAGATTTCAATGCTAAGCTGGAGATATCGGATAAAAGGGGAGGAGCTACCTCAACACAAGTTGTGAGTAGAAGATTTAAGGATTTGGTGCATCGGTGTGGTCTCCACAATTTGGGCTTCATTGGCTCAAAATTTACTTGGCAGAGAGGAATGGTGCAAGCTCGCCTAGATAGAGTGTTTGGTTCGTCAATTTGGATGCAGAAGTTCCCCCATATAGTGAACCAACATCTACCCTTCCTCGGTTCTGACCACTTGCCTATACTCCCTCATTTATTCAGGCCCTAGCAGCGGTTAATCGGAGCATCACCTTTTCGATTCCAAAATACTTGGATCACTCATTCAGGGTTTAAGGAGGTGCTCAATGAGTATTAGATCCCAGCTGAGGAGACGATGAGCCGATCTTTAGCCCAATTCTCAAACCATCTTATGAGATGGAACACGCAAGTGTTTGGTAATATTTTCCACTGGAAAAAAAAATGTTAGCCTGGATGGAAGGTATTCAACGAGCCATGATGGTTAAAACTAGGGATTCGCTGCTAGCTCTGGAGGACAAGTTGAGCAGAGAGTTATTACAAGTCCTGTGCGAGGAGGAGCCATTTTGGCATCAAAAAGCCCGGTGTAAATGGCTATCAAAGGGTGATTATAATACAAAGTATTACCATTCGATCATCCTTTCCAAACGAAAGAAGTTGCGAATTGAGAGGCTCATTGACTCTACTGGGAACGTTGTTTCTGATCCTGAACAACTGAGCAGCCTTGTCAAGAACTACTTTATCCAACTTTATAACCTTGAAGAAGGGACAACCTCACAGTTTTCGATTTTAGGAGCCTTCCCGCCCCTAATAGAGGTGCAAGTCCAGGAGCTTACTCTTTTAGCCCAGGAAAATGAAATCAGGAGTGTGGTTTTTGATATGAATCCCAACAAAGCACCGGGGATTGATGGGTTTAATGTAGTATTTTTCCAGCACCAATAGGGAAAGGTAGGGCCGTCTGTGGTGACGTTCTTACAATAAGTTTTCTGGATGGAACGATGGGAACAACATATAAATCAAACCATTCTAGTTCTAATCCCTAAAACCCCTTCTCCGTAATAGATTTCTCAATTTCAACCGATTAGCCTGAGTAATGTGCTCTATAAGGTTATCTCTAAAGTCATTGTGAATCGGTTGAAAGCGCACATGGACCACCTAGTAGTGGCGAACTAATACAGCTTCATTCCAGGCTGGCATATCACAGATAATATTATTATCGTCAGGAGGTTATCCACTCGATGCGGAAGAAGACCGGTAAAACAAGATACCTGGCCATGAAAGTGGACGTGGAGAAAGCCTATGACCGACTTCGTTGGCAGTTTATTCAGGATACTCTGATGGATATTGGGCTCCCAAAGAATTTAATCTGAATCATTATGAAGTGTGTCACGACTGCTTCTCTGCAAGTTGCCTGGCAAGGTACTGTCTCTTAGCCTTTCAGGTCTTTAAGAGGTATCAGGCAAGGGGACTCCCTCTCGCCCTATCTTTTTGTTTTCTGTATGGAGAGACTAGGACATCTCATTTCGAAGGAGGTGGGATGTGGGGTTTGGAAACCGATAAAGCTAAGTCGAACGAGACCTCTCATCTCCCATCTATTCTTTGCAGATGACCTAGTGCTCTTTGTGGAAGCAGAGGATATGCAGACACAGGTAATAGCAAGCATCTTGGAGACATTCTGCTTAGCTTTCGGGCAGAAAGTAAGTACAACCAAAACTCAGATCTTTTTCTCTAAGAACACTGCGAGGCATCTCAGCCATGGACTTCAGGTTACCTGTACGAATAATATTGGCAGGTAATTAGGGGTTCCCTTGATCCATGAGCGGACGACCCAGAACACGTATTAACACATCCTCAATAATGCTCAAAAGAAACATGCAAGCTGGAGCACTAGGATGTTGTCTCTGGCAAGCAGGGTTACTTTAACCTAGGCAGTCATTTCTTCGTTGCCGATTTTCACGATGCAAGCGGTTCGTCTCTCATGTCAATTATGCGATGAACTGGAAAAAATAATGCGAGATTTTATATGGGGTTTAATGAATGAACATCGTAAACTACATCTAGTCAACTGAGAGTCAGTGTGTAAGCCTAAAACCATAGGGAGTCTGGGAATTAAAATGCATTCGGTTTACCAATGATGCGTTACTGGCTAAATTAGGATGGGACCTAATCAATAAATCCACCGCTCTTTGGGTCCAGATTCTACGAGCGAAATATAGACTAGTTGCTACTTATATACCCCACACGATCTCTAGGTCAGGGGCTTCGGTTATCTAAAAGGGGATTTCGGCATCCTGGCAATTTGTTTGGTAAGGTATCAAATGAACCCTGGGCAACGGGAGGCGCATTTTCTTTTGGCTGAACAACTGGGTGGACGGTTGGGGACCACTAATACATGTGGCAACCTCTCAAGTTCCTAATAGTCCACGTTTCGCTACGGTTGCGGACCTCATGAATGAAAGGGACAGTTGACTTTGACATGAGTTTCAACAGTACCTTCCGTCCACGGTTTGATTGGAACTTGCGAATTTCTGCCCTATTATCGAGGATATAGGGGAGGACAGGTTGTTGTGGGAGCCAACCAATCACGGGGGGTTCACAATGGCATCAACTTATGAATTAATTGAAGGGCACCCCACGGACACCAGGAACAAGCTGTGGGAGATTATAAGGAAATGGGCAGGCCCGCAGCAAATTGAGTCATTCCTTTGGCTCGTAGCTAAATGAAAACTCCTGATGAATCAACAGCGAGTGGCCCAGCATATTGCCATGGTTACAGGATGCCAATTCTGTGGGCATGAAGAGACAATTGTTCATGTGGTGCGGGACTGCCCTAGAGTGCAAGCTATTTGCTGTAAATTTCCTTGGGAGGTGGTAGATATGGGCTTTTTCTAGCAAGACGATGAGATGTGACTGAAGTCTAACCTCACAAAGCAATCTCAAGTGTAGCAGGAAGCATGGGCCACAATCTATGGTGTCGCTTGTTGGTTCCTATGGAAGTGACGGAACAGTAGTCTATTTGAGCCTGGATTTGTATGGCTAGAAGATAGTACTAGAATCATAATGGATTACGTTGTTTGGATCACAAGAGCAAGAGTGATGGAAAATTGTGTGTTTCCAACACAGGGCATACCCGTGGGTACCTTCGTGGGCTAGACTAAACCTTCGGAGGGTTGGGTTAAAGTCAATTATGATGAAGTAATGAAGCAAGGGTCCACAAAGATATTCACTGGAGGTTTAATTAGAGATTGTCATGGGAATTGGTGTGGAGGGTTCCAGCAGAACCTCAAAAGGGGTTCACCCTTATCTGCGGAGCTTTGGGGTATGTTCTCAAGACTTATGGTGGCCTGGGATCTGGGTTATCGATGGGTTGTGGTCGAAGTGGACTCTCTCGAAGTCATTAATATTCTATCTAACCCACATATAGTGCTGACTGAGGTTACTTTTTTGGTGACAAGAATCCAAGAGCCCTTACACCGGGCTTGGGAGGTTCATCTTTAGTATGTCTTTTGGGAAGGGAACTAGTGCGTCGACAGCCTAGCACATCTCGCAGTCATATTACGTCCGGGCCTACATATCCTTCAGGAGTCTCCATTAGGAGTCCAGGAGCTTCTCCACAGAGATGCGCAAAGAGCATTATATTCCAGAGCATTGAGTTAAGTTTGTATTTTCCCTTGTAAAAAAAAAGAAATTGATCCATCAAAATTTAATTTGATTGTAAAAATCTATTTACATTTAATAACCTTCTTTCTTGGAGGTAAATAGACCATCTCTAAAGTATCATGGTCATGTAAAGCACTCATTTATTCTATCATAGAATTATGCTAGATAGAATGAGATAAAGCTTTATAAACAATCATAGGAAAGGAGATGGAACCAATTCATGCATTAAAAGAACAAGAAGAAGATGACAAATGATCATAACTTACAACAGAGGAAATATGACAAGAGCATTGTTAGAATGAAAACTTGGAATATTTTTTATGAGGATCATTATACTAAATGTGTTTTGCCAAGAAGCATTTCAAAACTAGCAAGGATCTGAGGCTACAATTTCAAATTCAAAGGGAAGACCAACTAAGAAACTTATGTGAATTATCTTCTCTCACTGAGCTTATTGTTCTTTACATCTAGACTGAAAGGCAATAACATATTGAGCTCCATATAAGTTCTCTTAAAATCTATGAAATAGATTGCAAGAAAAATTTCTTGTTTTCTACATACAAAATGCTTAGAACACCTTAAAATCTGAGAAATATTCCCTTTTCTAGAATACAAGAAATCCAAATATTCCATTAGCTCCTTAATAAGTTCACAATGATTGATCAAACCAATTACCTCACTATTAATAAAATTTGTCATCTATAAGAATAAGTTCACAATGATTAATCAAACCAATTACCTCACTATAAATAGAATTTCTTATCTGTAAGAACAAACGAGCATCATATTGCAACCATTCTTGTTTTGTCTCCTCTTTGGGTGGACCCTCGGTAAAGTGATCACCTTTATCAATGCTTCGTAAGTGCAACTGTATTTTCTTATTCTATTCCAAATAATTAGACCCATTCAACTTGTGTATCTTAGACATCACCAGAATCAAATTAGAAACAACTACTGATTTAATGTTAGTCATATTGAAAGAAGCACTAAAAATGAGGCCAAATTTGAATCGGTTGAGAATTGGACCTCACAACTGGATAGGTATTGATGAATTTAACCACAAATACGGATTGTAGGGAACCAAACAAGCCAATAGGAGGTGATAAGAGAAGTTTTTGGAGACATGAATAACTACATGCGTCAATCCTTGGGGGAAATATAGATGACTTTGACATTGTGCATGGACTTTCCTTCGGTTAGATTCTAGTGGCTGGTTGAATTAACAAAGGCTTTCCTCTTTGGGTCGATAGTGATGAAAAATTGACATTCTGTAAGGGTGTCCTAAAACTTGCACAAATTTTGCTCCCTAGGGTAGAATTAGAAACCCAAGAGAAAAGGAACGTTTCTCACTAAACACCCAAGAATACTGGGTGCTTTGATACCATATAAACATATAGACAAATAAGAGAAGTGATTTACTACATGTATTTCATTGATACAAGCAGTAAATCACATTTCTTAATCTTGCAAGACTTTCTTAAGGGATACTCTAGAGCAAATTTAGCTTCAAATTGCACTATTAAATTGATTTCCACAAAGCATATGACAGTGTGCTTTGGAGTTTTCTATGGAACTAGCTATCAACTTATGGTTGCCCAAGCACTTTCATTGGTTGGATCAAGGAATACATCTCCACGGCTAGCTATTTTATCCTCATCAATGGAAGCCCTGCCAAGTTCTTCAAAGTAGGGAAAGGTCTGAGGCAAGGGGATCCTCTTTCCCCTACCTCTTCATTATGTGCATGGAAGCATTAAACTCACTCATCAATATTAAAGTGGACTCAAATCCCCAATTTAAATACCACTCCAAATGTAAGAAAATAGGACTCACTAATCTAGTTTTTGCAGATGATTTACTTCTCTTTTGCAGTGCTAAACTAGATTCTATCAGCTGCTATATGAAAGTCTTGCATAAGTTCTAAGGATATTTCATGTCTACATATCAACTTCCATAAGAGTCAACTCGTAATTTCCAAGAGAGCCTCTCCGATGGGTTCACATATTACTTCAATATGTGCAGCTGTAGTAATTTATTATGAGTACGACATTGCTAGCTCAAAGCTTTAATTCCTTATTCAGTTTATACAAATTATTTCCTTTGTTTTACTCTAACACAATTGTTTGTAATTAGGATAATATTTAAAATCGCCAATGTTGGATTTTATACCCATTCTACTTTGTGAGATTGATTTTGTACATCTACTGAATGTTTTCGAAATATGACATGCTGTAATTGCATATAGCCTAGTGCCGCAAATTACTAAGATTGATATTACACATAGGTGATCCAAAATTGCGTCCTCTCTCAGAGTACCCCACTCCACTTAAAATGCTGAAAAAGTTGAGAGACAAATTGGTTAAATAAAACAGCAATAGAGCTAACTTAAAGTGCTTTCAGCTTTGTAGCTAAAATATCCTCAATTCTGTTATTGCTGATTCTGTTCAAGTATGTTAGTAAGACCCATGAGAAATTAAGCAGATCAGGGAATGTGAAATGAGTTGAAAGTTTGATTGCATAAAGAGTACCGAATTTCTTCTGTTGAAACCCCTAATAAATTGTTGTACCTTGTGAGTTCATATGCTGAGAACGTGCTTGAGATTTTAGACTATAAAAATTTCACAGTCAATTCCGATTTTTCCTGTGAATATAGTTGGTACAGATGTAACAAAGTACAAAGTCCGATCTTGGCAAATTCTATATCCCTGCTCCTAGAACATCTATTGGGTTTATGCTTGATTCATGATCAGCCAAGACCTGTCTGTTAAATGCAATAATTATGATATCCTTGTAAAGTTAATGACTTCAGATTTTGGCTTGCTCAACTAACGAAACAATTGGGAAATTCCACGTTGTTTACAGGGCATGGAGATGATTTTGAAACTCTTTGAATGATGACTTTCAAGTCTACAGTTGTAGTAGCATTTAACTAAGTTGTCCTTTGAAAAGAAGTTACCTTTTTCACTTGAATATGCACCATTAAGTGGAAAGCTTCCTCTCACTGCTCTTCAACAAGGTATCTGCATATGAGGTTGCTCCAAATATGAATAAACAAGCTAATAATCAGTTATGCTAAATTTTCATTCTTGGAAATTGTATGAGTATCACTCAACTAAGTTTTCTCACCAGAATGGTTTCTCTAACGATTTGTGAATTAGCTTTTCTGATAACGCTACGAGAGGAGCATATATTCGTATTGTAAAATTTGCCAGTTTATTGGGACCGACGTTGTCTAGCAGGTGGTTCAATTGAATTTGAAGATTTGCAGTTTCTCCTAACAATAGATAATGTTATTTGAAGATTTTATATGAGCCATGTGTTACTTAGCCTATGGTTAGTTCTTGCTTTATTGTTACGTGATTTTAAACTTTATGGAATAGGATCATCAGGTTCTCTTTCATCAATCTGCAAAAGATATGAAGTGGCTATTTGATGAAGTGGGTGATAAAGTAAGCATTAAATTCCAGATGATAAAATAATACAAACCCCTTTTAGGATAGGATGTGAATGTCTGCATCACATTAGAGAAGACATTATATAACTTGGTTTAGGAGTTCAGTTCATCATCCTTTTGACAACTCCTATCTTTTCGATAAGTGATTCTGCTATATTGTTATGGTGTGTAGGTTTAGTTGGAATACGAATGATATTTTTCACATATATATTGTTTCTTGTGGTCTGATCTTGAACTGGCAAGTGGATTTTCTTTTTTATTTTTAAGTGATAAATTACTGTAATTTAAGTCCATATTGTGTGAAAGTTGTGGCATAATGGGGATGAACGAATCAGCAGCTTCGTGATGTGATTGAGGTGATTTTGGTTAAGCACTTAAAATTTGATAAATAAGATTTGGCCCAACTGATCCATGCATCGGTTACTTGTACTAAACAACCTGTAAATGTTGGGAATCTGTTTACTTACATTTGGGGCTCTGTTCGTGACATTCTTCAATTTAGGCGTAGGAACAGAAGCTACTTCTCGGTTTAAAGCAACTAAAGCCTTTGGCATGTCAACTTCTTGGAGTTCCATATTTGCTTGAATATTATTCTTGGAGTTTTATTGTGGATATTTCACTCGGATACTCGTAAAACATGACGTTCATATCACTCTCTGTTACTTATGTGGGCTCTTGTTCTAGCGTTGATGGCTCCTCCACAATAGGTACACAACTGTCAAGATCCAATTTTGCTGTTATAAGTGAGTTTCCCTGGGATGGAGGTGATGACAAAGGATTAATAGCTTCACATCAACAAGATCCACAGTTAGCTGTGCAAAGTGGGTAAAATGGTTTTGATAAGACAAGTTTTCCTAGGTCTGATTTCCTTCCATTGATCTCATTCATTGACTTCCGTTATCATTGATATATAATGATGCAAAAATTACCTGGATTCACCAGTTGAAAGATCTAGCGGCTATGTATCAATCAACTTCTTTGAAAAGTTTGGGAAGTGTGAAGAAGACATGGTGGATAACCAAACTGGTAAATATGTTGCAATTACTCTCTTTTGAAACCATTAGTCTTATGAAAATCTTGCATTTCAGTTCTTGCAAATTCTAAATAGGAGAAAATGGAAAAGAAGTAGCCTTGCCTTGATGTGGTTTTACAAAATGCCTTGTTTGAATTGTGATAATATTTTGCTTCTCAACTAGGCAGAAGCCCTTTATTGTTTTGCCTACTGATGTATTGTTGAGATATCACGATACGAGTAGATCGTGTAAATCACGTAAAATGGAAAACGTGGGATCAAACTTTTTCTTCAATTTGTTGCTTGTAATTCGGTCAACCTAGTTGGTTAGTGGGTCAATAATAACGGCTCATGTTACCCATTAATCGTTAGTGGAGTACCTCTAGTATTTAGAATTTTTTGTAGTTAGGACTAAGGTGACTGTTGCAAACTTTGTATTTAACTGTTTCAATTGTCAATGTTAGGGGGGACTTTTAGTGTCAACTTAAGCTATTGGTTTATTCTCACCAAAAGTGAAAATTTTGCATATTTGTTTATGCACATTTGCTTTCCTCTTTTTTAGCAGGTTTTGACCGGGATTTATCATATATTTTTGTAATACAACATACTAGGATACTTGCAAAATGTTCGCACTCTGCCATTATAGGATATGCATTGCAGTTTGGTCTATTCTTTGCTCAAAATAACTGTACAAAACTTAGGATGCATCAATGCTCTCAATCAAGTGAATGCGTAGGGAAAGCTTCATGTAATGGTAATGTAAAGGGAGAAATGATTTTTGTGCTCATAGCATCTGCTTACAATGAACAAACAAAATTAAAGGAGAGATTTTTTGTGGCTACAAAGTCTGTTGATCAAATTTGCACAATCGTGACTGTGGATTCTTTTGAATGGATCTGAGCACCGGATACTTGTAGAGATTGCAGTTGGAAAATTTTATCTACACTCAGTCTGCATAAATTACTAATAGTTCTATGAGGTGTAACTGAAGTGACCTTGGAAATGGTTGAAGAGGGACCCACTTTAATTGAACAGTGATTCGTCCAACATTGATGTGAACCCTTACAAAATTTTGGGTTATGTTGATGACTTTTTATTGAAACCACTTCATTGTGCTTTATATGGTCTACAGTTGGCATGTTATTTCACAAATGTTCTTGAGTTTTAGTGAACAAACAAGGAGTGCGGCGAGGAGAAGTGGCAATGGTCGCGCACACTAACACTTTTCAATCTCAACCCCTTTATACTGAGTACATAATCCCTACAGAGCGATGATTCGGAGAGAAGAAGATACTCAAAACATTGCTCATCAATCGATGAAGCAAGTTCTTGAACCAAAGAAGGCAACAAGTTTGGTATTTACGAGAATAAAAATTTAATCTTTTTACTCTTTTAGGTAGGACATCTCTTAACCATTCCAAGTCTATGCTTCCATGGTCTTGTACTAGTCGGTTGAGGAAATCTTGTAATATCAATAGTGGTTGAAGCTTTGTATGCAAACTTTAAGGACTGGTATGGTAAGTTCATTTTGTCATTTGAAGCTGAGTTTATTGTCCTAGGTAATGATTATTTGGGTTAGCATGTGTCTTGCTTTTGTAGATTGTCCCAATTAACATTGTCCTCTACATTGTTATTTTTTCCTCTACTTTTATTAGAGCCACTTGCATTTCCCTTCAAGTTTACCTTATTGTTTGAAAAAACATGCTTGTCTAAATTTGAATAAACTATTTTTACTTTTTAATTATGTATGTTGATCACTTAATTGAACCAATGCCTTCTTTAATGTCATGTAATTCACTTGTGAGTATGTGGATTGTTGATGGTGTTTGCTTGCTTTACATTATACCGCAAGTATACGAGTCATATATTGTAGTATAACTGATATCAATCCAACGAGGACTGAATATAGTCACTTAACAATTTGAATTTATATAAGGTAAAAAGATTGAACTAACTAAAAATTAAAGTAAACTAACAAAACTTAATGATTGAACAAGTAAAAGATACTAATAAAATTGAAGTTACTCAATGATGGAAAATCTGTTATTATTCTGTCATTTTGTCCCCTCGCTTCAACTTGTAAATTCAACTATGCTTCATCCTAGATATCCAAAGATTTTGCTTAACCTCTCTCAAGATCTGATCAAGTAATCTCAATTAAAATAGATAAAAGTTAAGTTGCAATCGCTCGATTTCTTAAAACTACTCCTAACTACTTAAATAGATTTGAAACAATCCTAAGGATAATTAACTTAAAATTAAGATCACTCTTTAATTGGTTATTAACATGATATTTGCAATTCTATTAATGTATCAACTTTCATTGCATAACTTGGCGCAAATAATTTAGTTCAATTTCTCGATTCAAATCAAATATGAGCACAACAAATATCATAAAGTAGTAACATATTGAATTTAACAAAGTAAAAGTTATATAAAACAATTTAAAAAACCCTAATATAGATTTAGCAATCCATAATGATAGTCAAAACATAACTATTCAGATTAGGCATACAAGGCAACGTAACAGAAAAAGAGAATAGAATGAAATCAGCTTAAAGACTTAATTTGGAAAATCTGGAAAACTGGAGTGGATCTTAATGTTTTCACTTTTGATCTTCTTATTTGTAACGTGTAGCCCTTTTGTGATTTTCTTTCTTCTTTTAGTGTCTCTACTGTCTCTGAAATCTACCTCCTCCTACCATAGCCTTCATAATATCCTTTTATAGTAAAAACTAGCTTTTTGGGAACATACATGGTCACTTACATGGCTGTGTAAGTGACTGTGTATCTCCAAAAACCTCTTAGTCGTGACTTTACATAGTTATAGAAGCTTACATGGGCATATAAATGACCGTGTATGTCAACATACACAGGCGTGTATCTTCACACAGGCATAGCACAACATCTTTAAAGCTCCACACATTTATAGTGACTCATGGTCACTATACACAACTATGTAAATTAAAGTTGCTTCAATTCTTATATTTTATATGGTAATTTCTGTTAGACATTTATGGATAGATTTATGACATACCTGTATCCATGATCGCTTTATAACATTTTGTTGTTCTTGGTGCAAGTTTATTTCCCCTCTTCTTCTTGAACTTTTAACTGTTTCTCTAATGGTTAAGATAACCTTTCATAAGTTTCAAAAACTTATATATATCATTTCACCAACCATCATGTTGGTTCACTTTTAAAGGAGAGAGGGAAAGGGTCTTTGACCCATTTGAGATTCCTTTGTTTAATACCCAATAACCATCATCTTGGATTCTTTTTATAGGACTCAAACTATAAATCATACGAGTCATTTAATATTCTAACAACCTCTCACTTAGCCTATGTTACGACTTGGTGATTCAACAATAAAACTTTAAGTGCACACAATACATGGAATCGATCAAGTCAGCCTTAATTGAATTAAAATGATGGGATCATGGCGGTCACAAGTTATACAACATGATTCCTTCCATATGTCATAGAATCAAATCAACTCATAAAACTTTAAGTGGGTAATTATGTAATTGTTATCTCACAAATAATTATTAATGTATACAACATAATATGGATAAAAGTTAGTGAGCAAAAACATATGACTGTAATTGAATTCACAAGTATCATAATAATTCGAGCAAGACAATGATATGTATATATACATGTCAGAATACTATGCTAACAATGACTTATCTATAAGGCCCATCCGTTCAACATGTCTAATGTAACATCCCATCCCCGATGGGAAGGGTAAATTGGTCAATTGGGACAGGCTAGTGGTTTGCATTGCATATGTGAAATGTTCATACATTCGTCCTCTAATTTTAGAGGAAAGAGTCTTTTGGCACGTGCACATTTAGGTACATGCATTCATGACATTCCCGGAATTTGTTTATGATTATGATGTGTTCTGAGAATTCTGAGATAATTGTGTTTGAAATGTGAATTGGAAATGTTCTGGGAGTGATTCCAGATGTTAGTGAACCTTGGAAATATTTTCTAGAATAATTGGGAGTAAATGTCCGGACTAAAAATTTTTTGAGTAGCGGACTGATAAATTGTGTAGTGCTTGTATAACCGTCCAATGGCCATGGAAAATTTAGATATATGATTTTAGAGATTAATAGGTCGAGCCATTGAAATTTGGAGACGAATTGGACCGGAAATAAATTGAAAAGAGAAAGAGTATAAAAGGGTATTGAAAGGTTTTAAATAACCTAAGTAGAGAAATTTTCGATGTTCACGGTTAGGGCTTGCGATTTTTCCTCCCCCTTTTGATCGATTCTCCTTCTTCCTCCTTGTGTGATCGTTGATGTCCGATTCTTGCTTGCTTCTTCTTCTTTGTGCAAGCCAGCCTCAACCTTGAGAGGAAGATGAAGATTTGGGAAGTTTTGGAGAGGAAATCGTTGGTGTTAGGGTTTGGAGCAGATTTCGGAGATTTGAAGATTTAGAGTTCGATTGGTAAGTATTATGGTTTTAATGTGTTTTTATGGTTGTTTGATGCATTAATGATGTTAAATGTGAAAGATTGGGGTAGTTGAGAGTGAGTTATGACTGGTTTTAGAGAGAGAAAGGTGAGAAATCTAGTCGGAGAAGACGACCTGCGACTCGCACGTCGCGACGAGGGAATTATTGGACGTCGCGACGAGCGTTCGCCGCGACGAGCGTTCGCCGCGACGAGCAAGACGTCGCGACGAGCGGGAACTGATACGTCATGACGAGCATAGTTGGACGTCACGACGAGCGACTCCAGGACGTCACGACGAGAGGTCTGACGTCGCGACGAGGGATAGGTTTCTGATTTGATTTAGTTTGGTTTTTGGAGCATAACTATTGGTGTAGACCTCCAATTGAGGTGATTCTTGATCCGTTATAAATTAGAGAGAGAGGTCTACAATTGAGGTAAAGCAAGAAAGTTTGAATTCAGATTTTAAGACCTCAATTTGTGAATGTAAGTCGGTTTTAGATTGCTATTGCACCCTAAGGGTTGCTTCTTGATCATTGGAATATAATTGTGAAATTTCTGAGACAAAATCAATACATTTGGAGATTTCCT
>JANIPM010000233.1:36851053-36862615 GCA_027478405.1 Erythroxylum cassinoides
TTATTGATTTCTTTTAAGGAGATTACCTGAGGAAAAGAATTTAGATAGCTTAAGAAATCAAAATGGCTTTTGAACTCAAGTCTTTTAAAAGAAATAAGCACTAAAGATATCCAATCCATGGGGTACATTAGCTTCCATACTATATAAGGCTTTTTCATTATCATCTTTAGTAAAAGTTTTATTCAAGAATTCATATTTTCACTAGTTATGGATTGGCTAATGAAAATTCTGAATAGTTAGATCTGAGAGGCTTTGCTTCTGATACAACATTAGTAAAAACCTGAAGAAATTAATATTGATGAGATTGTTTCTTCTCAATATAAAGAAGTGGAAGAAGTTGGTGTTTGTCACCTTTAACTAGTTATTAAATTATTAATCTTTTTATTAAAAGGGAATTTTGGTTATTAAGATCATTTGTATAGCTCCTCAGAGATATTGTCTTATTGCAACATGTTTTCACCTCCTAGAGAGAGGTTAATGTTAGGTTACATTTCTTAAAGCTTTGTCCGTAATGATTTAATTTCCATTAGGTTTTCTTTACCTACTTTATTATTTAAAAGCTTGATCTCATCCTTCATGGATTTAAGTATCTTCAAACATAAATAAGATTTGTAGCCTTGCACTTTAGTATTGATGCCCTTAGAGATATTAGTAATATAATATAGGTGATTCACCTAATGATTGTTAAATTTAAAGGGGATTCTCTTAGGACCTATATTTATTAAAGTGAACCTTAACTGGAGAATGGTCTAAACATGGGGATTATGAAAGGGGGCTTTGTTTAAATTAAATTTAGATAGCTAATGGGAATTTACCAGAGCCTTGTCCAATATCATTTTAAGGTGCATACTATTTTTTTGTTTATTACTCCATGTAAATTGCATGTCATCATATTTGAGGTCATAAAGGTAGGTCTTAATTAAGCATTCCCATAAGTCATCAGCATTATAATTCATGAGGCAGTGGCCATTAGCTTCATAAAAGTAAACGCTATGGTTGAAGTCCCCTAAGACTAACCAAGGATCAGAGATAAAGGTAGCCATATCTACTAATTTTTCCTAAAGTGTCTTACTTCGCAAGGCCAAGTTATATTTATAAACAAAATTGACTTTGGATTCTATATTATTCTTGTACGGATTAATTTAATATTACAATACAAATATTCTACGTTTTTGAAATATTTATGTTGATATTAGTGATAGTTAGATACAAGTGAAAGCTTAAATCATATCTTAATTTATATATAGGCATTGTCAAAATAACCTACTGATAGATTGGCTTAGCCAATTGTATCAAAACCTTACTTGTCACTCCATTATCATAAATGGTAGGTTCATTTGTTTGTAATCTTGTGCTAGGATAGTAAACAAAACAAGAATTCATTCATATTCTAAACCTAAAAGGCATAACAGTTAAGGAAAAAATAGGCAAAATTTTCATGAAAAATCATGCTAAAAGAGCATGCATGTATCATTCATATAGTCCTTTTTGTCATCAAAATGGAGCTAAAATAAACTCATAACATTTAAAGGCACATGTTTGCAATCAATATTAGATAGCAGTTTATTAAAGAACACGTTTTATTCCAATTTATTTGTTAGTTCTGATTATTACACGAGGAGAGTTTTTACACCCCCCACCCCCCAAATATGAAAGAGAGCTCTCATTCACCATTACATCACAAAAAGACCGACAAATTTATATTTTTCATATTCTCACAAGTCTTACCCACCTAATCCATATACCTTCACATCTTTTGATGATGTTAGATGATAGTCATGGTGATTATTAATATATAAATAGAAAGTTAATTCTTTCTCAATAGTTGTTAAGTAAACCTAATAGGATATAGGTTAATAAGTTATTAAGTGCTAACTTTTACAAAATAAGGTTTACGTGTACCTAAATATTGATTTGTTTTCCTTAAAGGAAATATCAAGTGGTGTCAAATAAATGAAAATCATTGTTATCATCTTTAGCAAATTAATTTCAAAAGAAAAAGTACCAGAATCCCTTACATGAACCAAAAACAATAAGCATTAAAAACCAATTATTGAACTAAGTAAGGAAGTAGAGGAGTAATTATTAGTGGTAAAGGAGGTAACTGCATTCTTTCATAGTAATAATATTTAAGCATGTTGACTTGAAATACATATTTAAAGTAAGAAAGCATTGTTTAATGTACATAGTTGGAGAAATATAATTGATGTTTAAATTAGTACATGAGCTCTTTGTAAATTGTTTATTTCTTTTACTAACTTTTGCATGTATACTTTGCCCATATGACAAACTTCTTTGGAAAGGAGATATTGAAGTTTTTTTCAATGATTATGGCTTTATAATATATACCCTTTTTAATGTTGATAAAAAGGGAGAGAAAACGATGATATTTAATCTTGGTCTTTATAAATCAATGATGGATGAATTAAGGGAGAGTATGTATTACATATTACTTTAACATAGTGGAAGTTTATTTAATGTCATTTATTTTCTCCAATATCACCAAATATTTTATCTTCATATAAAAAAGAGAGATTGTTGGATCAAGTAAGGTCCTAACCCATAGCTTTCATGATAATAAAACATGATATTTTATTTTTTTAATCTTTGATAATATTAGTAAGTTATTTTTTCAAATATTCAAAAAAAGCTAATATATCAAGTTTAATGGAAAACCAAAGTGATTAAATGGGGTAAATGAGCAAAGGGGATCTCTAAATACAATTTAAGAGGGGTTCGTGACAATTCAAGTCCAATAGCCCAAGAACAAGAATGAATGAAATCATTCTATATGTAACAAATTATTGTAGATTTTCTTGTAACCTTACATTGGTCATTTCAATAACTTAAAGGTTCAACAATTTTATGATCATTTTTGTTTAAACATAATGCATATTTTTTCATAATGAAGAAGAAAATTATTTTGATTTTTAAAGAGAAGTCTCTTGATCCTTAAAAGAAAATTTTGAGAAACTTTGAAGGTGTTTTAAGTCAAAAATTTATCAAAATGGTGTTTTAATTTTTTTCCAAAAAAAGGCGTATTAAAAATTTAATGATTCTGAGTGATTTTGAACCCCAACCACTGTAGGGATTTGATTGGTCAAACCTTAAAGGCATTTTATATAGAATAGGTATTTGGCACCCCAATTAAAGAGGCATCAACTAGCTGAAGGTATGTGAAGTACTAGTATCTTATGTCTAGAAACTAGTAATTGTAACATTTAGGTTATATCTCCAACTGCTATTTGGAAGGTTGTTAGTTATAAACACATAAGTTTTTGGTTGTTGGATGATAGGTCAATATTTTTCATGTTAATTAGGATTTGTTTACCTAGCATTTGGCACCTTTATAATACTTCTATATAGTTTTTATATTTTGTTTATGTTTAGTTTATTGTCTTGTTTGTGATTGAATTTGAAAGATACTTAGGATTTAGCGCAACTTTCTCAATATTTGTCTAACAAACGAGAGTTCAAAGCCATTTGGAAGATAAAATGATGGAAAAACAACTTTATAGAAGACTTAAGCAACCGATTCTAACTCAAAAAGGGTGAAAAGTGGAGAAGTCAAAGGAGAAAATCATATTAGATACTAGAACTAGAAACATAACAAGCGCCTATCTTTTGTGAAAATCTTAGAAGTAGAGATTCAATACTAGATTGCAGATGAACATGAAGTCCAATTGACGTCAAACTAATCTTTTACTTTACAAAGAGAAACAACATAAAATTGGCGATATTTATAAAGCATGTCAAGCAACAATTACATAACGTCTAACAAGGAGTAACAGAAGTATAATAAGATTGAAACTAGTATTGGATCTATACTAAGAACTGACTTTTAGACTTAATTTACGTAGTAGTAGGACAATTCACATCTAAAATCATCTAAAACTCTATTTTGTAATCCTAACTATAGATAGTCATATCAGAGTTAATCTAGAAGACTTCTATTATATATTTTATTAGATATCTCTTAGACTTGTCGTTAACTTTAACAAATTTTTAGGATTCTATGAATTGTCTCGATTTCCAACAGATGTATCTCTGTTTTTTGTTAGTTTTTCATAGTTTTAGTTCTTTATGCATCAAGGAGGAAGTTTTGAAGTAAGGATTGAAAAAGTCAGGGACCACTTTTTTCAACTCTTTCTTCTATTGTTTTCTTTTTTGATGGGATTAATATATTTGTGTTTTATTTTTTATTATGTTTAGTAGTTAAAAATGTTGGTTAAGGTTGGGGATGTAGCTTATAAGGAATAATTTTATTATTTATGCATGTTTTGATTATTTTATTGGTTTAATTTATTTTCTTTGATCTTAATTGTTGTGCCTGTGATTAGCCGCTATAGATTTAATCTTATGGATTATATAATGGATTCATAGGTGAAATATGTCTTTTGCACTAGGAGAATAAATACCTTAACATTAGAGAACAATAGTATTTTAGACTTCAGTGATAACTATATAGATTAACTAAACTTAATGAGTTTGGTTTAGTTAAATTGTACATCAATAGTGGTTGCCTAGCATATGTGCTCCAACGGATGGCACAAATATATTAGGTTAATTGTTATTTCACTATAACTAATCAATTGTATATATGATAATTGGATATCCATATAAGTGAATTTTGAATCTCTAACATTTGTTTATTTAGTTAGATTATTTTACTTTTAATTAGTAATTAGTTTACTTAACTTTAAAATTAAATCTTTTATTTTAGTTAGTTTTCTTGTTTAACTAAGATTAATAGGATTAGAACCAGTTCTTTATGACACCAATATAGCTGGAGGTCCATCACTAGTTATATCGTTCATACAATATCTATCGAAGCAAGCTAGAACATTTAGTAATGACAGTAGATAAGGACCGTCAGAATCCAAGTGATTCAGGAAAATCATCTTGCGCTTCATCACGCAATCAGATGAAGACTTGGAAGTGCATTTATTGTTACTGGTGGTCCTATGTTATGGTCAGAAGCATAAAATGATGATAGGACACAGAACGTGCACTTATTTCACTTGACAAAATCAATCTCCATGTACATTGATGTTAAATAGCGCACAAACAATACAGACATAGGTACTCGAGGGATATGAAGTCCGCTGCAAAATGACTGCCTCTTAATCCTTCTTTGGTGAAACCTAATTCTTAAGAGTAAACAGACATTTCGTATGGAAGTCACTCCCTGTACACATTCTGTCTAACATGATCGTCAGGGAACAGGAAGTCATTTGCAGGACCTATCCCAACATTTGTAATAGGAAGGGATGATGAAAGACTTTGTTGACTGGGCATCTGTGGCTTGAGGAGATGATAAGGGGGACTGATGGAACAAGTGGGATAAACGTAGTCACTGAAATAAAGTAGAGCTGGATCCAAGCCAGAACAGCAATTAAACATCTGACCAGAAATTCTTGACCCACCATTTACATATCTACTAGTGAGAAGTTGATCCCCTGAAGAAATGCCTGATCTAGTTCCCAAGTAAGAACTAGAAAGAAGTAGGTTGGCAGTAGCTGATGGGAACCTCGTGTCAGGGCAATACTTTCCCAAACTCAATCCCGCAGTTGAATTAAGGAAGTCCTGCCTAGTGTTAGCTTCAACTGAGAAATCAGTTGGTAGTCTGAAAAGTCCTGCACACCCAACAGGACTACCTTCTTTAGAACCAGGTATCATCAAGGGAACTGAAAGCTCACAGCGATGTGTGTCAAAACCTCCACCCACTGGAGGGAACCCATTGATTCTCTGCTGCAGTGAGAGCCTTGCTTTTCTAAGTGACTCCAGTACACAATCCACTTCATTGGCAGCTTTGTGAGGCATTAGTGCATAACAATCCTCATGGCTTTCAGAACCATTTGCTTTACAGACACTAATACCTGAGCTTGATGTACACGAAAGATTAGAAACAGTCCTGGAGGGATCATGTAAGGCAAGTGAATTCGAATGATTTTGGTGTTTGAGCGATGGTGTATCCTGACAGTTTCCAAGGATCTCCTGATTTTGCCTCTCCCAGGCCATAGAGAATGCAAAGTCTTGAGCTGCAGTCCTAAGACCAGCTGTACTAATTGTATTTCTTTGCTGCAAATACCCAGCAGCCACATTTGAAGAAGAAAAGAAACCGCTAGGATGAATATTGGACAATTCTTGCACTGCTGATTTTTCATCATGATTTTGCAAGGGAATTGTCTCAGCAAGGCGTGGAGTCCATGCCTTCATCTCGTATCTCTCCTCGGTAACATCAGAGCGGTTCCCTGGATCACAGAAGTCCTGCAAAAGTAATAATTGGAAAGATTCTGCTGTAAAAAGCATGAAATTGAACAGGCATATATAATATACTGAAAATGATATATTCTGTTAATGCATGTTTAAAGTACTTTTACTGATTCCAACTGTAACAAAAATGAGATGTGCATTGAGACTGCAGATTGAAAAAGTTTCCCTTTAACAAATGCTACCAACTTGATTTCAAAGAAATTGACAGATTTTTCAGTTACAGTGATCTGGAGTAAGCATACCAGTGTACTGTTATGATCTCTGAATTTCTCCTCCCATTCTCTTTGAGCCTTTTCCATCTCTTCATATTTACCAATCAGTTCAGCTTGGTGCTCAAGTGCTTTCTCCATGTCTCTGTCTCTGTCTCTATTGTAAGCATTACAATCATGGTTATTACCACTTGAATTTTGTTCATTTTCTAAGTAGCCAGAGAGCTGGGCCTGTTTATCTTTCCTTATTTCAACAACTCCTCCCAACAGGTCAGGTTCAATGCCACATCCATCTACTGTAGGAGAGATCACATTTTCTACAGTCTCAAATTTGATTGAATTGGTCTTATGTTCCATAGGTAAAGATCTGTCAGCACAAAAAATAACATAGACAAGTGTCTTGACCTTGGAAAAAATAGTAAAACAAAAGATAATCAATAGTGAATATGTAAGAAATGGTTGATATCCAAAAAGTTTCTATATTTTATTCTTTATTCTCTATAATTCCCTTTCCATTTAGAGTACCATTCTATTGTGTGGTTGTAAAGTAAAAGTGTTACAACTACAAAACAAACTTTGCATGATGAAAACGGGTATTCAATTCAACTATCTTCTCGACTACCTTGGAATTGGATATGAAAAACAGGATAACATACATGATGGTTCCCTGATGATTAAATCTAGAACAAGAAAACAAAGTAGAAAATAAGTTTACCTAGAGTCTTTTCGTTTTATCTGGCGGCATGACTTTCCTGTTCGATGTTTTGGTGAAGAATAGATAGATGCGAAACTGTTTCGTCTTCTCAGGGACAGTTCCTTGTACTTTTCAAGAGAACGCGGGCTATCTTTGCATCCTTTCCAAGACAAGCTTCTACCAGGTACTGGAGAAAAGTCAAGATCAGAAACCAGTCCTCCTTCCGACTCATGTTTTCTCATTTTTGAATTGACATAATGATCCTCTTCTCTAAAGGAGTTATTACCGGCTGCAGATTCACAATGGGTATCCTGATCAGAGCTTGAATCATATGTATCAGAAACATCACTTATCCCATTACTCTCCAAAACCGCAAGAACATCTGCTGTTGCTCTCTCAGCTTTCATTCTTTGAAGAGAAACAATCCTTAACTGTTCCTCCAATTCTGATACCTAATGCACAAAGAAAACAAATACCAAACCAATCTAAGAGATACAAGAAAGAGGGAGAAGGGGAAGATGCTTAGAGAGAGTCTATATTGAAGTACCCTTTTGGTTAGTTCATCAGCTCTCTGTCTAGCACTTTTTGAGACTGATCTTTCAGAGAGCAACCGTGCCCGAAGGAATTCAACAGTCATCGCATTATTATCAACATTGGAACTTGTCCTGATGAATGAGCAAAACAATTACACATTCATAAAGAAGCGTGAAATTTTCATTTAAATGAGTATTAGTTTATTCAAATTGAACAGCAGATTCACGTATTTATCTTGTGCGTACTAAAAACTGAATACATTTCTGCCTTGGAACTTATTTAAGCCACACAAAACATCCAAAGATTATGGCTTTGATTCAACCTCCCATAATAAACCTTTCTAGTTCATTTTATCTAAATCATAAGGAACCACACATTCCTGGGGAAGCAAATACAAATAAATGAAGCCGTTAATAGTAGCAACCCCCAGATCTTAGTCGAGAGACTAAGAATCAACGACTTATCAAGGCAAAACCAGTAAAAATATTTTAAACCCACCTCAGTGACCAAAAACGGGGGGGGAAAAAAAAACCAGATGAAATTTACCTCTGATCTTCCTTCCCCTGATCAGAATTGCTCATAGCTGCTGTAGACAACACACAAGAAAAAGCACAAAATAACACGCACTTAAAAGTCCAACTTCGAAAGCCCGTTCCTGTGAACGAACGAAAAAGAACTAAATGGACAGAGACATATAAGATTACGTGGTAATCACAGCAAATGAAATTATGTTACAGAAAGATAACAAATGACTTGAAAGAAAAGAATCATATGGGTCCTAGTCCTAGACCTCATTGTATGAGAGAGAGTGAACTGCATCATTAAATTATTAAACCCTAAAAGCGTGACTTTTACTTTCACCAACTACTAAGAGATATGGAAAGGAAGATGAGTGTTCATGTTCATCGAGAATGTATACAGAAGTTTCTTTTTCGAGAAGACTTGATGTTAAGGCCATGGCCCATCATCATTCTTCCCCCGTCTCTTTACCTTTTTCCTTTTATTTTTTTTGGTTTTATTTCCCTCTTTTGTCTGCTTCAACGGAGTTAAATTTAAATACAGTATTAAACAAGTAGCGTTGATTATTTAATGCTTCACAAACGAACCAAAGATTGTTTTAAGAGCTGGAGAGTACATTATTATGAATTTAGTAATAAATGAACACATCTTAAGTCGATTGTTTTAAGAGCTGGAGAGTACATTATTATGAATTTAGTAATACATGAACACATCTTAAGTTCTATTTTAATATTCGTTCAATACAAATATTAAGTTATGATAGCATTGAGTTTCACTCGATGGAATGAGTTGAGTTTAGTATTGTAATTTCATTGATATGTATCTTTTATAAAATTAAAGTATATATCATTGACATTTAAGTTTATACCTAAAAGCTAAACTATTTTTTAAAAATAGATTTGATGCTACTCGTACGTTTGTTTTACCTTTTCTAAATTCACTTTTATTCAAGTTTTAAATTTAAACACTTAGATTTTTATCTTTTATTTGAGTTTTAAAAAAGTTTAGACTAATTAAATTTAAGTTGCATTGTGGAAGATGTAACTCAAAATGTATCTTAGTGTCTGTTTAGATAGGCTTATATCAGTAGAACTTTTGTCAGTAGAGTTTCTTTGAGAAGAGCTTTTCTAAGAAGCCAGTTGATTGTTTTGTTGTCAATTAAAAAAACAGCTTTTTTGAAATAGTTTCATACAGTAGATTGTTTGGCA
This sequence comes from Erythroxylum cassinoides, assembly GCA_027478405.1. Classification (NCBI taxonomy): domain Eukaryota; kingdom Viridiplantae; phylum Streptophyta; class Magnoliopsida; order Malpighiales; family Erythroxylaceae; genus Erythroxylum; species Erythroxylum cassinoides. Next base: position 36,860,494 of record JANIPM010000233.1, read on the forward strand.
ACACAAAAGTAAAAATCACTTTTATTAATTTTAACTATACTTTATTTTGTAATAAAAATTATTTATGCATATACATAATTTTTAAAGTATAGTAAACAATGGGTTTATATTTACTTTACAATCATTTGGCAAATTCACTTCTATCTTGTAGGAAATTATTTAAAGAGATGTCTCATTTTCTTGTAGGAAATAAAACTAATATCAAAAATATATATTAAAAATATATAAAAAGCTAAATAATATTATAATCCTAAAATAAATATTCAAATTGAGTAAATAGTTAAAAATATAATAAATTATGTATTTTAGTGTATACAAGAAGATTTACAATATATTCCCTCGTATCATTCATCTCGTTATTTTGTGACTCGTCTAAATGATTTTCTTTAACGCTTTTATTTTCATTGATTCCTTTATTTATAGGAAGTAATTCATCATCTTCATCATGGGGAGAAAACTCTTCATCCTTTTAAGCATTTATCCTTATAAAATTATGAATGGCCAATGAAGCAATTACAATTTTAACTTGCTTTGGAAAAGGAAAACTAGGCATTTGATGTAAATTTTCTACCTATTTTTTCAAATGCCAAATGTTCTTTCGATTGTGAATTTTAAAGAAAAATGTGCATGATTGAATATTTCTTTTTTCCCTCTTGGAAGACCAACACGCCGAAAATCAGGAAGAAGATACCTCTCACCTTTGTATGGTCTTAAATAACCTTGCATATAAGGATATCTTACATCTATCAAATAATATTTTTCTACATTCCAAATTAAAAATAAATAAATAAAGAAGTACTAAATTATTAAGAATAAATAAAACGAATGTATAAAGTTATCCATCACAAACCTCTAGTGGATGAGAGAAGTATAATCTATCATTACACAATGCTTCCAAAAAAATTTGAGCAATATGTGATATGCTTTCCCAACCAGCCCAAGCAAAAGTAAAACATATATCAAAATCACATACAACCATTACATTTTGTGGAAGAATGCCTTTTCTCTCAATATATTTTGTTTGATTGGACCTTGGAACTTCAACTGGTATATGTGTTCCATCAATTGCTCCAATGCAGTCTTTAAAATAAGGTCAATACCTTCTATCATCTTTAATTTTGCTTGGAAATTATCTAAAAGTTGGATATTTCTGTTTTATGAAATCAATCGACATACGTGAAACAACTTCTAATTATTAGACCCCGTCTCCGAAACCCAACATTCGAAAGCATAAAAGCATAGAAGACTCAAAACCGACAACATACTGACCCCAATTTGGGAGACTTGCAATAGGAATTTCGGATCGGCTTCTTAAGGACATTTGTTCCTCATATTCTAACCATTCTAACGTCACCAAAAACGCTCAATTTGGATTAGAAATGAAGAAGTTATGACCAAAATACTGTCTTAAAGAAAATAGATCAAGAATGTTATATCCAACTTCATATCAGAAATTGAAAGTCTTAGGGGTTAAATTGTAGCTTAGCTCCTTCATATAACCTGTAGATCTATGTCTCTAGTTTAATTTAAAACAAGAATTGCCTCAATCGGAGCTCTATAGCTCAAGATCTCTTAAAATTACTGAAGCATAGTCAGACTTTATCAACCAACCATCGCACTTCGTTTCAATCCACCTTTTCAATTTAAAAGCAATACTGATCAATCGGATGTGGAAAGATAGAAAAATGTCTTAGGAGTCTATCGCTTCAAAAATGAGGTTAATCGGAGGTCTGAGCGAAAAGTTATGCCTAAAAGAAGGAAGAAGGGTCGGTCGGCCAAGAACCGACCCCAAAGACGTGCACCGCTCACCCAAAGGGGCCAGCGATCCGAGCATCCGAGCGCTCGCTCGCATGCTCGCCGGAGCGGGTGCGCGCGCGCTCGCGCCCGCTTGGGCGAGGGGCCGAGCGACCTGCCCAGCGAACCGACCCTCCTGACTTCTAACTCTCATATTTTTTGACTCCGAGCTCCAAATCAGACAAGATTGGTGTTGATGGAAAGATAAAAGGAAAATCTACAATTTTTAAAAGGGACTCAAGGACAAGTTCAGCCACTAAAGGGATCAAAAGTTTACTCCAAGACCAATTGACTAGCTCCTGTTAAACAGTACCAGGACTTGCAAACA
>JANIPM010000233.1:36913642-36929797 GCA_027478405.1 Erythroxylum cassinoides
CTCCAACTCTCACCTCAAAAGAGGAATTTAACTAGAGTCAAATTTGTACTACAAATCTTTGACTTTGTTTGGTGCATTAAACAAGGAGGTAATCACCTCTTTATATAGGTAAGAGCTTTGTCTCAATTCTTGTCCCTAACCAATATGGGACAACAAAGGAGCTAATACTCAACAAATTGTGAGCATAGTTTTGGTGTTGGTGGCGGCGATGATGGCGAGCCCCCGTGTTCGAGCAACTACTTGACGGGTTCACTGTCGGACTTGTGGCCAAGTTATCGGGTTAGTTGAAAAATTCTGAGACAATAAATTCTAATTCTGAGATATAAGTAGCTCTTATCAACCATATTCAAAGCTCATTGACGGAGAAAGAAACAAGCTTTATGAATCAAATGGAAATTACAAGCTTATTAGCAATATTCACAATCTAGAAAGAGAGAAAAAAGGAGCAAATAAACGATGTAAAAGCACAACGCTATATCTGAGGCGCTGCTCTGCTTCCCTTAAGCTTTAGTAGTACAGAAGTATGGTGGAGCTTGTAGAACTTGAGAAAATATTTTCATAATTTGTTGATATTTAAAATTTATATTTTACTGATTAAAAAATAAAATTTATGTATTGTTGACTACGTGGCAAAAATTATAGGTGTATGATATATTACATCAACAATATTAATAAAAGGTTATTTTATAAAAATTAAAATTATGAATTTTTTATTCCTATAAAATTAATAAAGTTTAGAATTCTTTTAAAAAAGTAGTTAGAATTCTCTTATAATCGTTCTGGCTATAAATAAGAAGATTTTGGTGTTTCTATATACTTATTCTTTAATTTTAGAAAACTAATGTTTATTTTCTAATACAAAATAAAAAATAAAAAATAAAAAATCTAGTAACTGAAAGAATTGCACTAATTGTGTATGAGTTATTAAAAAGTTTCAGATAAATTTACGTTTGAAATTTCTAGTGAATTTAGATATAGCTATGTATATTAATAAGTTTAGCATACGAACTGAATTATTTCTTGTTGTAATAAAAAATTTGAGATTTATACCCTATTGTTCAAACAATACTGATGATTATTGCCACTCAACATTGAATTGGCTAGTTTTTGAAACCAATGGAGAAGGAATGGCTGAAAGCATTCAACGGGGACAAACGTGAGTGAGCGAAGACGGGGAAACTGCCGCATCATTTGCATGACTTTTGTAACTCTCCGCACAGTGTATCTGTCAAAAGGGTGTGAATATGTGTCAAAGAGGCGTTGCATTACAGCATTAGCAAGAGGAAGTGTGTCTAAGATCGGAAGCGGTCAAAGATGGCCGTTTCGAACCTTCACTCTCTATCTCCATTTCTGCTGACTGCTATTTCTTATTTAAGCCATTTGTCAACATTATATTGAATAATAATTAACAATTAATTATGTAAAATCTGTCTCCCTCACTTCACATCTTCCGGTACTTAAAGAGTGTGATGAACGGTTGCAATTAAATCAAGGTCGAAATCATGCGCTCCAAGTTCAGGATACGTAAAAGAAATTCATTAGATTGTTTCCTTTTTTTATTGATATATATAATATATCATTGGATCCTCATAAGAAGCCGAAAAGCTTTTTGGTTCATAGACCCCACACATTTAGACAAACTCAAAACCCATAAGATGAAGTTGTGCGAATCTACTATTTAAGGACACCGATAAGCTCGAAACAATTAGTCAGATAGACAGAGAGCGACGTCTTCAAGTCTCCCGAGTTTCAACTCTTCATTAATGGACTTCTCAGCGCAAGTCCCACCTTCAGATTCTTCTCCCAAGCCCCATCTCCAATCCATCCACAACAATGGCACCTCTCATGACCCGCATCAGATTCGCCATGATTCACCAGTGTCACCTTCTATCATTAATAATAGTCAAATTTTTGAAGAAGAAGAAGAACAAGACCAGAAGTCCAAGACAAGCAAAGGGTATATGTTCCTTCTAGCGATCAACTATGTATGTCTCTTTGTGGGTTCGGTCTCGTCAAGTTTACTCTTGAAGTTCTATTTCATTCACAAAGGTTCAAGCAGATGGGTCTCTACGTGGGTTCAATGCGCTGGTTTTCCTCTTCTTGTCTTACCTATTTACTTGCCTTATTATCTCTTCAAAAACACAGACAGACCACCCTTTACTGGCTTCACATCGAAGACATTGCTATTATCAACCTTAATTGGCTTCATGTTAGGTATCAACAACCTGCTCATCTCATGGGGCAATTCTTATCTTCCTGTGTCAACCTCGTCTCTCCTTTTATCTTCTCAACTCGTGTTCAATCTCATCCTCTCTGTTCTCATTGTGAAACAAAAGATCACCTTTCAGAATCTTAATTGTGTTATCCTCTTGACTCTAAGTTCAGTCCTTTTGGCCTTTGGCTCCAGACACGATAGGCCTAACGGCTTAACTCGTTCCAAGTACTTTATCGGTTTCTTCTGTACAATAGGGGCTGGCTTGTTGTTTGCACTGTATTTACCAGTTATGGAGAAGATTTATAAGAAAGTTTATTGCTTTGCGATGGTAATGGAAATGCAGTTGGTGATGGAAATTGCAGCCACCGCTCTAGCCACCATAGGGATGGGGTTGGACGGCGGTTTTTCAGAGATGAAAAGAGAGAGCCTTGAGGTTTTTGATAAAGGATCAACGGTGTATTGGGTTACAGTGCTCAGCAACGTCGTGACGTGGCAGCTTTGCTTCATGGGCACAGCGGGGTTGGTTTTCTTGACATCGTCGCTCACCGGAGGGATTTGCATGACTGCCCTCTTAGCCATGAACGTGATCGGAGGAGTGTTGGTGTACGGAGACCCTTTTGGCGGCGTCAAGGCGGTGTCCACTGTGCTTTGCGTGTGGGGGTTTTGTTCTTATGTGTATGGCATGTATGTTAATATGAATGAAGACAGAGAGAAAGAGGGCGAGAAAAAGAAGGAAAATGACAATCGTGGGATGGAGATGGTTTATGTGTAGCGACAATCACCGTTAGTGTTGGTTGTTGATGTTAATTTAATATCATTAGCATCATGCTTAATTGATAATGAATATGAATAATTGTATGTTTAAGTGATAAGTAACTTTCAACTATTAGATGCGGAAATTAGTGTCATTAAGTATGAATTATCAGCATCACGTTCAGTACCAAACTACTTTTCTTCCTTTTTTATGATAGATTCATCACCATTATTTATCAATTTGAAAAACTATGCATTAAAATCAATAGCGGAGTTATGATGTCGACAATAATTAATGAAACAAACCATCAGTTAACCATTTTCATAAAAGAGTCATGAATATATGTCGAATCTACTATCAATGCCTATTTCCTAATTGGAGCTGTTTGCTTCATATGTGAAGTGTGACAATTGTAGTTTTCATCTTCTTCTTTTTTCATTTTTAGATTTTATAAGTTACAGATAGGCTTTTAAAAGTTACAGAACTTTTTGTGACAGCAAGAAAAAGGAAAAGAAACAAATGATAGAAATGTATTTATGGTATTTGACAATATTTGGAATTCAAGGTTTGATAAGGATATCAAGGCTCTACAGGATTACTATAAAATTTCATATTCTACTTAATTAATTTACGAGGGGAATAGTTTTATATGTATTATATCATTCAAAATTATATTAACAAATGACGATATATGAAGAAGTCCACTCTTTTGATAAGAGAGATTCTCTATAAATTCTTTATGTTAACTCTGTATAAATCTTATCCACACATTTCACTCGTGATTTCTGATTGATATTCTAATAGAACTCAATTATATCCTCAATGGGTGGCCAATTTTATTTAATAAGTAAATAAAAATGTGGGAATGATAATTGGTTGACGTACATACGTACCCATCATCAACTAAAAGCCCTAGCTCTCCCCACTCCCGCTCACAATGGTTCACACATTAATGTTTTACTTTGTCGCGTGTGATTATTCGCTTATTAGTTCGATTAGTCTCTGAAGATTTCTGACATACTAATACTCTAGAATTTGTCTATGTAGTGGAAGATTTGTCATTTCACACCAAGCGATCGAGTGATCTATATTTCGACAGCTTTGGAGCAACTAGTCCCAATCCATCCTAAAACTTGTTTCTGTGAAAATAATTTCCTGTTGGTACCCATATTTTTCAAAAGCTTCAAGTGATTGAAATGGCACGCCACTAGCAACATAGATAAGAATAGGAAGATTTTCAACATAGATAAGAATAGGAAGATTTTCAACAAAAAAAGAAAAATATAAATCAACAACTAGTAGCTTAGGTCACAGTCGGAAAGGAGATTCGGAACTTGAAAAGGATGACTAAAGCAAAAGCCCGTCGACTTCACTGTCAAAAGTGAAAGAGATGGAAATAACTACTGCAACACACTTCTTACTCATTGTAGTGAGAAGCTGTATAGTTACTCTAAATCTAGCAACCAACTCTTGAGTCCTTTAATTTCATGAAAGGGAGGGAATGTACATTAATCGTCAACAGCGTATTATCTAAGATCTATCATCTTAATTTATCCCATATCAATCCTTGGAGAAAGATGAATATATATATATATATAGCCTCTGTAAACAAATTGTTCATATAGAAAATTATTAAAATAGAACTACTTGATTTTATATAGGGAAAGAAGTTTTCAACTTTGGGTTTACTGCACAAAAAGTGGGTCTTCCTTTTAATTGCCACTCTTTCTTTAATATATTCTCCCTTTCTGAAGATGGGGATTCCTATATATAATTAGATAGGCATGGATGAGTCCAACATTTGTTGATTTAGCACTATATAAATCAGATAAATTACTATGTCATCAAATCAAATCTTCATTGCTTAGCTAAATATAACATATACCTTAATTTAACATTAACTCCTTGCTAGTTCGGACAGATTTTTACTAGTTTAAATATATTATGCTACACGACTTGTTGATCTTTATGGACTTCAGCAAAGTCCCAAGGTATCGTAGCACTTCTTTGAAACTTATAGGACTTTCTGAATCTAATATTATCTAATCTAATGATAGTGTAGCCGGGCATTAATGTTGGAGCTTGATTATCTTGTCCCCTACTAATATCCCTTTGGAGTAAAATCAAGTTCCTTGATAGGCTAGTTTTACCACGCACTGCTTCCATGAGCTAATTTTAGTTTAAGTGGCGGGTCTCACATTCCAAATGAAAAAAAAAAAAGATAAATATTGTGACTTAAAGCACAATAACACAAAGAGTGAAAGAGGGGAAAAAAACGAGTTCGGTAGGTGGATCTATTGCTTTTGTAAGTGTAATTAAATCCAACTAAATGTAAACTCTAATTTCATCATTGCTTGGCGCTTATTGGATGAAACTTCAGCCTACTCAAGTTTGTGGCCTCTTGATAATAATGAAATAGATGACATTGAACTTTATTTCATATATCCTCAACCTTTTCATTTTTATTTGGTATTTATCTACAAAGTATTTATTACATTATAAACTCATATAGTTATAATTATAATTATAATAAATTACTGAATTTTATAATGCTAATCAAAATTATAAAGTTTATTGATTAAAAATACACAAGTTTCAATTATTATACATATAGTCTACTGTTTGCTCTGTCATTAATATCATTGATATGGACTGTCACGTAATTAGTCTTAAAGATAAATTAGTCGGCATATGTATAATAAAAATATTTAAAAATAATTTAAGAATGAAAAAATTAAATAATTAATATTTTTAACAAGTTGTGATAGATGAAACTAAAATTCATTCTCTGAAAGGGTCGAGTCATGTTCTGCGTCGAATGTTCATCGAATTGCCAATAATAATCATGTTCAAGGGACTATGATATTTGGTATAATTTTGTGTTGCAGATTGGTTAAACCATTTGGTTATCAATAGAGTGTTTAAAGATAGGATCTCAAGTTTTTTCTTAGAAACCCTCAACTAGTTGGAGCGAAAAACGAGTTCAAAGGGTTAATCTTGAGAATTTTAAAGGACTTTCTATGTTCATAAAACTTGAAATTATCTTTTGTAGTCCGGTCTTGATAAGAGAAACCTTATACGAAGAGCAGAGTTTAGCAGATAACTTGGATTGTGATGTGGCGACGGCATAATAATTTTAGAAGATCAACATTTGGATGACTAGTTTGAAGGACGAGGTATCGACTTAAACAGGAGTGACCCGTCAAAGGTACTATTATATTATGATATATTTATGAGTTTGGGGAGAAGGAGATAGGTTATTGAGTGTTGGTAATGGTGACAAGCGTACTATTGTAAAATTACAATTGTTGTGATTTGTTGAAGGTACGAAAGATTGCCAGATGTATTGTCACGGTGAGATTTTTATTGATCGACCTTTCTTAAGATTATAATTGATGATTTTATCTTTAGTCAAAAATTTTAGTTTTTTATTACATTTTTAAAGTTTTTTATTCCAAATTTACAATTATTCAATTTTAAATAAAATGTTTTTATTGTTTTTAATTTTTAGAAGTAAAGTAAAATTTCATGTATTTAATTAATAATTTATAGTTTTGATTAATATGACAAAATTGATTACATATATATCTATATTATGAAATCATATAAACAAATGAAGCACGTAGAAAGAGATGTTGTTTTAAGCTACTCCTCATATTAACTATCTTGTACATGATTGGCGATTCTTTAACTCTATTTTAACTAATCCAACTACCCCAGGTAGCTTTTTTGTCTTTGTTTTTTATGAGCACATAAATTCAGGTGTCGTTTAAAGAGAAGTGAAGGCACGGCTGTAGATGATTGCTGTATATTTTTTTAAATAATTTTTAACCATGAACTAGTTAAAGTACAAGCAGCCAATAAAAATAAAAATGTCAACCAAAGTAAACTTGTCCTTTTGGATTATAAAAGTAATTATAGTAATGATTTGTTAGTTATATAGTTAACGATTAGATCATCCTCGCATGAGCTTATGCATTGTATCAGAGCAAAAGCATCCACCAACTATACAGACTTGGAATCCACTCATGGTGTTTTGGACTTTCATGAAAATGGTTTGAAGCTTATGAACGTTTTGGTACTACAATGTAAAAGAAGCATCACAGAGGACTTTATCTTTGGTGCTGATATCATATACATATTCTAATTCTTCTAAACCCACCAAATGACATCATCTAGATTTAAAGTGAATATGATCTTACAATTTGGTCTGCATGTCATGTTAGAAGTACAGCTGTAAATTGAAGTTAATGTTTTACCTTACTTAAAAATTAATGTTTTACCTTATTTAACTACCTTTATACATACATATAGTCTTTCAAAAATCAAGGAGAACACTCTCTTCAAATTTTCTCTAATTTTAATTAGTATTAGAGCGAGCTTAGGTAAATCCTAAAACTAATATTCCCAAAATTTGATGTCCATGTTGCCACATTGGTACAATCTTGTCAACTGGTTAACAGTCTCTTCTCCTTCCTCTCTTTTCACGTTGTCCTCCCTTCACTGTTAATGGTCAATACCGTAAGTGAGACCTTGACTCCAAAGAACATGGTTCATCTATCATTGGCGTTTTTCTTGTGTCCATAAAAGAATTTCATGCCTATTGAATGAATAAAACCCTGACATATGGGAAAAGGCTATGATGAATGTCCTCAAGGCGAAAAATAAATTAGGCTTCATCAATGGTACTTTGGAGAAGCCCATGGTTGATTCTCCTGAAACGAGTTATTAGAATGTTTGCAACTCTATGTTGATTTCATGAATTTTTAACTCGATCAATAAATCCATTCAACCCAATGTTGCCTACAAAGAGACCACCAAGGCGGATTGGGACGATCTATAGGATCGTTTTAAATCAAGAATACTCAACAGGTTCATGAATTGAAAGGGAAACTTGCTTCACTCCGACACCAGGGTATAACCATGATGACTTATTTTACAAAATTGAAGATAATGTGAGATGAGCTTAGTAGCTATTCCAAGCTCCCAAATTGTACTTGTGGAGCTGCACATGAATTCCTTTGCAAGCACGAAGAGGAGAAGTTGCATCGATTCCTTACGGGGTTGGATGATGTAGTCTTTGGAATGTTAGATCTTAAATATTGAACATGGATCCACTACCAGCAAGGCTTATGTCTTAATTACTAGAGAAAAATGCCACAAGTCCATTGTTCGAAGTTAGGAATAACATGTTTACGTGGTTACCCTAATAGTGCAAACTACAACCAAACCAAAGCCTAGTCTTTAGGTTAGACAATCATGGCAAAAAAGGGGGCATAAGAGGCAATGCACTTATACTGTGACAAGATTGGCCACGAAGTTTTGGATTGGTTTGAGATCATCAGCTATCCTCCTTGGTGGAGAGGACTACAAGGCCAGGGTCACACCAAGCCAGCTTGTAGTCAAGAGCAGGCTAGCTTAGGAGGTGGGAGAGCCCTAGGTGGGGCTCAAGCATTTCATGTCACACAAAGAAAATATGAGAGCAGTACCAACATTCCAGAACTATCAAGTGAATAGTTTTAGAAACTATTAACACTTCTGGATCATGATAATTTTAAGAAGTCTTTTAGTAAGGATTTTGAAAATTTTACATGGATATCAGATAGTGGGGCATCTAATCATGTAACGAGTTGTTTGGATTTTATGTGTAATATCAAAAAAACAATTCTACCTATAATTTTTCCCAATAGAGCCAAGACGATTGTGATGATGATGGGTTGAGTTATATTAAATCAAGAAGTGACTTTAATTAGTATCCTTTATGTGCCTAGTTTGAATTGTAATTCGATTTCCATACATCATTTGATTACTAAGTTAAATAGTTATATTCTATTCACTAATAAGTTTTGTGTGAAATAGGACCGTTGCTCGAGGATGATGATTGGAGTGGGTGAGCTTTGAGGGAGCTTATTACGTTAAGTCTACAAGGCTGCATTCAACTATAACGACAAAGAGGATGGACTCTTTTACAGTCTAGTATTGACTTCCTAGACCTCAATCAAGTGAACACTTATCTTTTATTCTCGATGTTAGTAGGATAGATTTTAAGAACAAGAATATCTATGATGCCTATTTTTGAGCCAGACTAACTTGTTCTCCTTTCCCCTTAAGTATTAATAATGATATAAGTTGCTTTGATCTTATACACTGTGATTGTGGGGGCCTTATCATAAGTTGTCATCTTATGGTGCATACTATTTTATTATTATTGTGGATAATAACAGTTGTGCACTTTGAGTTTATTTATTGAAAGAAAAAAGCGAGGCTAGTTGATACCTAATAGATTTTTACAAATTAGTCAAAATTAAATTTAGGAAGATAGTGAAACACAAACAGAGTGATAATGGGTTAGAGTTTAATTTGGAGCCAATGTAAGAATTTTATCAAGTGAAGGGTATTATTCATAAAACTAGCTAAATAGATACACCACAAAAAATGGGAGAGTAGAATGTAAACATATGAATATTTTTGAGATAGCAAAGGCACTATGATTTCAAGTTACTTTATCTATTTGTTTTTGAGGAAATTGTGTTTTGAATGTAACTTATTTGATGAATAGAACGTTGACTGATAAATTGAACGAACAATCACTACATGAGATTTTGTTTAGTGTGAGGCCATCGTATAAACATGTTAATGTGTTTGGCTACTTGCGTTATGCACATAATAATCTAAGACTAAAGGATAAATTTAGGACTAGAAGTAGCCAATGTATCTTTATAGGATACCTACATGGGAAGAAATGTTGGAGGCTTTATGGCCTTGAAAAGGGTGATTTTTTTTATTCTTATGTTGTTTTATTTGAGATATTAATCACTCTTTTGAGGAAAGTTTTGATATGTCGAAGAAGGGTCATGAGAAAGAAGATGAATCGAGAGCAAAATTTGGACTTGAAGGGCAATGTGAGTAATTCTCATGAGGAGATTACTAGAGCTCAAGGAAAATCGAGTAAATTGCAGCTAATGACTCGTCAACCAGCTTGGTTGTAAGACTATATTATTTATTCTGTCCCCCTTCTTTGAAGCCACCATAAAATGAAGCTCCATAGGTACTCCTTATCCCTTAGTGAATTATATTACATTTGATAATTTTTCATGGTCATTGGGCATTTTTGGTATCCATAATAACCTTGAAGGCTAAGAGCTATATAGAGGCTAAGACAAGCGTAAAATGGCAATGCAATGGGCTAAAAAATTCTCATACTTAAAGTGAATAAAATATAGTCTTTGAAAACTTTGTCCTTAAGAAGTCGATTGCCTGTAAATAGGTTTTTAAGATCAAGTATAAGTCAAAAGGGACATTTGATATAAGGAATGAGCAGTGACGAGTTGTTTGACACATATTGAAGGTCTTAACTTTTATGAGACATTTGCGTTAGTTACCAAGCTTATGACTGTTCATGTTATTCTATCCGCATTAATTGTACAAGTTTAAGAGTTGCATCAAATGGATATAGGCATGGCAGTCTAGCCCAGGCCAGCTTTAGCTAGGGCCGGGTTGACCAGCCCACAAACTGATATTTCTTAGCCTAACCAAAAGTGACAAAAGGAAATCATTTTAAAAAAAGCTAAATCAGGTCTGGCTTCAACATGCCTTGGGCCCGGGATGAGTCGATCAGCTCATAGTCTTGTCCTATGGCTCTGTCCGACCTATTGCTAGCCCTAAATGAATGTTAACAACTCATTCCTAAATGGCGATTTAGAGGAGAAAGTATACACCAAGCTTCCTCTTAGATTCAAGACAGGTCATAAAGATAAAGTCTATTAACTACACAAGTCAGTTTATGGGTTACGCTAGGCTTCGCGAAATTGATTCACCAAGTTGACCATAATGCTAAAATGGTATGATTTTGTTTAATCTTGAGCAAATTATTCACTTCTTATTTTTCAAAAAGGTAGTGTATTTTTGGGATTATTGACATATGTTGATGACATCATTTTAATGGGCAATGATACAGTGACTTGTTTAACTTTTAAGTCATGTCTACATAAATGCTTTAATAATAAATATTTAGAGGTTTTAAAGTATTTTTTAGGGATTAAAGTGGCTCGTTTGTCCAAGGGATTATTCTTTTGTTAGTGAAAATATGCTTTGGTTATGCTGTTTAAAACAAGACTACTTGGAAGCGAATTGGTGGACGCTCTGATGGAGCAGGCTCACCATCTAGGCTTAGCCGATGATGAATTAGTGGAAAACAAATTTTCCTATCGACAGCTAATGTGATGTCTCATCTATTTCATAATCATTCGGCTTAAGATTTGGTATGTGGTCCATGTGTTGTCACAATTTGCTTAGGCACCACATAAGGAGCATTTTGAAGTCGCTATATGTGTTGTGTGCTATATTAAGAGGCAACCAATTCAGGGCATTATGCTTTAGGCTAACAATGATTTACATCTCCGAACTTGTTGCATCTTAAAATGAGCTAGTTGTCCTATTTTACGCTACCCAATGATTGGCTATTTCGTGATGCTCGGTCAGTCGTCAGTTTTGTAGATGATGAAAAAACAAAGTGTTGTGTCCGTATCATCGATAGAAGTTGAGTGCACAGCAATGATCATCACTACTAGTGAGATGGTATAGTTAAAGTTTTTATTGGCTTATTTGGGCGTAGTTAATCGTGAACCTATGACTCTTTTCTATAATAGTTAGTTTGTTATCTATACAGTGGCTAACCTGGTATTTTCATGAATGTATCAGATATATAGAGATTGATTGTCACTACGTTAAAGAGTAAGTTGAAGCAGGAACCGTTGTTAAATCACATGGAGGTCATAGTTATAGCTAACAGACATTATCACCAAAGCTCTCAGATGATCGCAATTACTTACTTGCTTAGCAAGTTGGATACTTACGATGTGCACATGAAGGGTATTGGAAATATGATTTTAAGTATGAGTTACTGCTTTACCTTAATTAAGGAGTTAACGTTTTACCTTATTTAGGAGTAGTATTGATTATATATACCTTTGTACACATATATAAACTTTCAAAAAATTAACGGGAATATTTTCTCTTCATTTTTTCTCTAACTTTACATCATATAACTACTAAGTAGGGAAAATCATTGTTATGAATTCCGTTTCATACCAGTCCAAAATTGGTACGAAATTTTAAATTTTGATACCGTTTTTAAATATTAGTCGATATCGGTTAATTTTGACTGTACCCACATACTGACCGGTATTGAAAAATTTAGAAAAAGATTACCCTGGAGCTGGTACGACGAGGAAATTGTAAAGGAAAAAAGTCATACGGCCAATTAATACTTACAGTAACTAACATATTTTTGAATTCTAAGCGTGTATCTAAAATCTTATAGTTAAGGAGCTACAGTATATGAAACTTAGCATCAAGATAACGAAACCAAAATGAAATTCCATTATACTAGGTTTTTTAAAGTGGACATTGGAGGAAGAATTTTAGGCTAATAATTAAACAATACAATGTCTCAAAGGATTTTCTTTGCCAATACAAAGCTTGATTCCAAAACAGTAAGAAGTCGTGGAATCTTAGTACAAGGCATGCACAAGAGAGTTTCAGAACGACAGAACGTTTGTTTTTTTTTTTGGATATATTTAATAAAAACACGTATAGCTAGCCCTACGGTACTACGTGAATAAAAAGACTGACTCGATTTGACGACTGATGACTGCATCTTAAGTCTCTTTCTTGATCCTATCATAGCTTTAAACTTACACAAAGGACATGAAATTGCCATGTGTACAATCACATAAGCTTTGAAACAAAAAGAAAAAACAGAGATAACACCTGCGGTACAACAAACACATGGGATTGTTTCAGTAGCAAAAAAAACACATGGGATTGTTTCCAACTGCTCCAATGCTTCTTTTTGAGTTACGACGTGATTGGCCAGCATGACAAGGACCTTTGTCAGAATTCATGATTCATGTCAAACTCCGTCTTCATCTCAAGTTTTTACCTTTTTTACCTCTCTTTCCAGGAAGCAAGAGCTCGGGAGTTGCCTATCTTTGAAAAAAGATCCGTGATTCCAACTTAGCTAAATCTGGCACAGTACATGTACCAACTTATTCCCTTGACTCGACTTTAAAGGTATATGCAGTACCTGTGTATATGTACCATCTGGAATCCAATCAAATCGTGGTATCGATCCCCTTTTCTCCTGGAAAAATGTTGGAGTAATAGTGCTGGATGCTGTTATTTGGGACAAAAACTGAAAAAATTATGAATGACATAGTAAAATCGGGGACTTTTATTTCTGGAAGCACACTAAATTCATTAACTTCAATGTTCAATATATAGAGATGGTATATAACAATAAGATAGAAAATTCTGCAAATGTTAAGGCATATCGTAACTGAATCCTAAAAGTAAGTCATAAAAAAGTTCCTAAAGACTTGGTCTATTGACAAATTATTCAATTGCACATTAATAAATCTGCAATTTTATCTTCAGGTTTACAATGGACTAGTTAAATCTCACAAGCCTTATGTTCTTCTCTTAAGTGATACAACTTGATCTTAAAATGCTTTGTCCTTCCACAGAAAATATGATCATTTGAAATTGCAGTTGCAACTTGGTTATCTATATGAATCTTAGTTGGCTGAGTTTGCTTCATGTTTTACTTCATGTTTTATTCTGCAATTAATTTTCTGATCTTAATTGCTTGATTTATAGTAGCATTTGTAGCAATATACTCTGCCTCTTTGTAGCAATACTCTATTAGATGTGGCTTCTTTGAGCTCTTGATCCAAAATTGAAAAACAAACCTGTTGTACTTTTTATGTCATTAAAAGAATGGGCCAATCACTATCAGAATAACCATAAAGTTGAAAGGCTCAACTGTAAGAATATTTGATGCCAAAATTTGTTGAGCCCTTGATATTTCTTACAATCCATTTGGTAGCTTAAAGATGAATTTTATTGGGAGAATGCATAAATCTTGAGAGAAAGCATATTGAGAATATGATATCTAGTCTAGTGGCTATGAGATACATCAAGCAACCAATTAGATTCTTGTATTGACTTTTATCAACCTTTTTAGCTCCATCTTCTCTACTGAATTTCTCCTTTTCATTCATTAGTGTGTTGGTGCTTTTGCATTTTTCCATATGAAACTTCTTCAGTATCTCCTTTATATACTTCTTTTGGTCGATGAAAACTCCATCATGGTCTTGCTTCACATTCATGCCTAGAAAATATGTAATTGAACCAAGGTTTGTCATTTCAAATGCCCAAATATTTTAGCTTTGAATTCTTTCACCAGTGTTTTATTACTTCATGTTGTAAGGAGATTACCAACATAAGCAAAACCTGTAATTAAGTTAGCATATGTTCCCTTCACATATAATGTAGCTTCACTTGGTCTTTTACTAAATCCAAGACTCTGAAGATAATTATAAATCCTATTGTACCAGGCTCTAGGAGATTGCTCAAGGCCATATAAAGCCTTTTTCAAAAAGTAGTCCTTCTCCTTTTATCTCTTGACTTGGAATCCCTCAGGTTGCTTTACATAAATCTCTTCTTAAAGATAACTATTTAAGAAAACAAATTTTACATCCAACTAGTACGTTCTCCACCCCTAGCATTCTAATCGTATCCAAGCGAGCTATATGAGCAAAATTTCTTGAAAAATCCACTCCAAACACTTGACTATACCCTTTTGTTGTGCCCAAAAAGTTTTAAAAATTACCTAGGCCATCCTACTCGTAAATATACGAGGTAGTTGTAATGATTACCCAGGGTCATCTCCCACGGAGGTGAAATTGGTTAACCTAATTTAATCTTGAACGAAAAATAAAAACAAATGCAATTCTAAACACTCTATCTCAAATAATTGAGTGAAAGCATTAAAGAAAGTCACAAAATTAGAATGAAAAGTAAACGATTCAACCAGAAGCAAAGACAAATAGATTAATTGAGATGGAAAGCTCTTGAGAATTAATTTCACTAATTTAATCTCCTATATATGACTAAGGGAAAATGATTGGGAAGTTGTCTTACTAAAATTAATAGTTAGGTTCTAATCAACTCGAATAATGAACTAATCTAACTTCCGTATTCAATTAGTTATCATCCGAATTAATTATGGAAGGTTGACTACTAATTACTGCTTAAGTTAATATATTTCTAGTTCTTAACCTAAGTGTCTATAGTTTCTCGTTTCATATTAAACTTCACCTCTTAGTCCTTTGTTTAATACCAAAGTGATGTAAAGTTTGATCATGCTATTACATCCGTTTAGCTCAGAAACTAAAGCAAACATAAGACAACAACACAATTACTCAATCATGCATATTTGACTAAAATAACTATATTAATCCTTAAGAAAAAGAGAGCCCATTATAGCATAAACATGGTTCATCATTCTCAAATAATTTCAATCCCATATTCAACAATAACAACAGTATTAAAGCAATAAAATAGTGAATACTAAATTTTAACTAAAAATAGGTTCAGCAGCAGATAAAATATAAAGAAGTTCAATAGATGAGTTCAACAAAAATGTTTCGTAATATAGCAGTAGAGATAAAAAGGAATGAACAAACGAATGACATCTTGAATGATGAAGCTAGCGATGGATCTCCAATCAAATTCCAACTCTCTAGCGTTGGACTCTCGCCTTCTACCTGTGGTCTGAATTGACTTTCTCTACTACTTTTCTCTATTCCTCCTCTATTTCTGTTCTTTTCTCTTTCAGCCGAAGCTTTGTTTCTTTTCTCCATCTCCCTCACTATCTCCCTATTTGCCTCCCTGAAGTGTCTCTCCCTGTCTAGAGAATGAAGAGCCGAATGAAAGATAAAAGATGTCTTCGCCACCACCCTCTCCTTCTATTTATAGTATGTTCTTATGTCTAACGTTTTGTGCTGTCCCTCTTGCACATGACATATAACAAGTTGGTAAATTGAAGAAAAATGGTACACGGGAGTGCATGAGGTGGTCATAGGTGTAACCACCTTTCTCACTTCGTGACCTTAGATGGACAACCGTGATTCACTTGGTTATGGGTATGACCATAACTACACATGTAGTGCCCCCTTATTGTAGGGTATACACCGGGATACCCGAAGGTCATCCCGATACATATCCTATGATAAGGGCGAGCTACGATCGATAATTACATTCCTTTCATATGGCATGGTAACATAATTCACTTATAAAGCATCATAAGAAGATCACAATATTTTAAAACCAACTTTTTCCT
>JANIPM010000233.1:36937701-36948176 GCA_027478405.1 Erythroxylum cassinoides
CTAATGTTTGTAAAGATTGTAGCTTGGAAATGGAAATGTTTTTAAATGACATGGGCCCAATTTGATTAGTAATTTCCCCTTGCATGTACCTTGTTTTAAAGACACAAAAGTTTTGTAATGAATTTTGACTGAATGATCGTTCTAGCATGCCAACCTTCCTAGGTACGTACTCGGAAATCACCATGGATGTCGAGTATGTGTCTTGCGAGAGTGGGGTGCTACATTTGCTATAACAGACCATATTGCATAATTAGCTGATCCTGAGTCAATAAGAGCTAATAGAGAGTCCCCTATACACCAATATGAGCAGATGCCTCAGAGAGTTTTTGAGAGGAAAGAAAAGAGGTATGATAAACTTAGGAATTAGGGGCTGTAGATTTTTATGGAAGTACAGACCCTGCCAAAGTAGAGGGTTGGTTGGAGAAAACAGAGAGAGCATATGATCAAATGAACTGTGAGCCTGATGAGATGTTTGATTACACAGTCTCTTTACTTCAAGGTCCTACCTATTAGTGGTAGAAGATAGTTCTAGGTAGTTTTACCCGACCTTGCATGCTAACATGGGGGACTTCCTAAAGGTCTTCAAGGATAATTACATGCCAAGGAGAATTCCTCAATTTGAAAAAGGGAAATCTCACGGTAGCTAAGTATGAGGTATGGTTCAATGAACTATTGGGGTACATTACTGCTCTGATCTCGACTGAGGAAGATAAATGTAAGCAGTTTGAGGGTGGATTGAATATGGAGATCAGCATAACATTGGTTATTACAAATCTAAATAGTTTTACTGAGCTACAAGTTGCTTCGATTCAGATTGAGCAGTTACTGAAGGATGAACAAGAAGAGTATAGACAGAAGTTTTAAGAGGCATTGTGGTTTCAAGGTCCCACATAAATGTATAGATGAGATAAAATGGAACAGGGTTGGAATAACAAAAGTGGAACAGGTGATTTCATTTGCAATCACGTTGTACGTTCCATGTCCCATCTTCAAATTTGATGGGAAGAATAATTTTCAAGCATGGATGGTTCACATGCAATTGTTTATAAAAACTTTGGGTGTTTGGGAGATTGTTGAGAATGGAGTTCTTAAACCTACAGATATTGAAAATCTGACAAAGGTGCAAAGATGAGATTTGACTCGTGCTCATAATAAAGATGATCATGCTACCCACCATATTTTTCAAAATGTTAAGTTATCTGTGTTTTAGAAAATTATTCGTGTAAAGTCATCAAAGGAGGCTTGGGACATTTTATTCTAGTCCTACTAAGGTGCTGAACCAGTTCAGAAGATGTGAATGCAAACATAAAAAAAGACAATTTGAGTTGTTTCAACAAGAAAAGAATGAGAAGAATGTTGATTATTTTATCCGCACTCATAAGCTTTTCAACAATATGAGGGCCAATGGAGAAACTATTTATGATGTTTAAATCATGGAGAAAATTCTTTGTACTTTGATGGAGTGATTTGATGTTATACCTACTGTTGAGGGGGTGAAGGATTTGAAAACTGTGACAATTAATGGTCTACAGGGAGCATTGGAAGCACATAAACAAAAGTTAGATGAGAGATCTCCATCGGTTGTTGAGCTTGCACTAAAAGCAAAAGCAAATGTAAAGAAGGAAAAGGATGATTCAACAAACAAAGGCGAATCTAGTTAGAGAAGAGGTAGGAATTTCAGGTCAGGTCAGAGACGGGGTGGAAGAGGTAATAGTAATCAAAACCGTGATAAATCTAATGTTTAGTGGTTTAAGTGCAATAATTATGGGCATTATCAGTCAGATTGCAAGTCTTATATTCAGCACCATAATTGCAAGAAGTATGGTCATTTAAGCAGAGATTGTCATTTGAGGAGAATAGAAAATAGAGTTTGTCATGCAAAAGTTGCAGGGAATGGTGGTGATAACACAAAAACTTTGTTGATCACTAGTTTTGATAGTGGAGTTGAATATAACAGTCAGTGGTTGTTAGATATAGGGTGTAGTAATCATCTTAGTGGAAATAAAACTTTGTTTTCTAACTTTGATGATTCGTTTCACACATAAGTGAAACTTGGAGATAATCGATATATTCTGGTTTATAGGAAAGGCAGGATTGGAATCAGATTGACGAACAACACCCTTAATTATATTTCAGAAGTATTTTACTCTCTGAATATTAGCCATAATCTTTTGAGTGTGGGCCAATTAACAAAAAAAAGATTATGATTTGCACTTCAACAAGCAAGGATGCATTATTTATGAGGCAAAGGACTAAGTGATAGCAAAGGTACACATGTCAAGAAATCGTTTGTCCCTTTGCAAATTAATTATGAGGGATCTTCCTGTGTTTCTATAATTGGTGATGATAATTAGATATGGCATAGGCAACTTAAGCATTTGAATTTTGAAAGTCTTGATTTTCTTTCTAAAAAGAAATGGATATTTGGCCTCCCAGCTATTAACATTCCTAAAAAAATATGTTAGGATTGTGTTTTAGGGAAGAAGCGTAGGGAAGCTTTTCCCAATGGTAAATCTTGGAGAGTAAGTAAACCACTTGAACTTGTTCATTCAGATTTGTGCTCTGTGGAAGTTCCTTCCAATGGTAGTAGTAGGTATTTTATTACTTTTATTGATAACTATAGCTTAAAGGCTTAGGTTTATTTTTTGAAGCATAAATATGACGCATGTGATACATTTAATAGTTTTGTGGTTTATATTGAAAAACAAAGTAAGTGTACTCTTAAAGTTTTGAGAACTGATAGGGTACTAAGTATATTGTTTGTGACGATTTCTTGCAAAAACATGGCATTAAGTATCAGTCAACTGTTAGATACACTTCTTAACAAAACGTGGTGGCGAAAAAAAAGAATAGAACTGCTATGGATATGGTGAGGTGCATGCTGTATGGTAAAAATTTGCCTAAAAGTTTTTAGGCAAAAGTAGTTGCTTGTGTTATATTTTGAACCGGTGTCCTACTAGGAGTGTTTGTGACAAAACTCCACAGGAAGCTTGGATTGGTAAAAAGCACAATATCAAGGTGTTTGGTTGTATTGCTCATGCCTATGTATCTAATGAGTCGAGGAAGAAGCTGAATGACAAAGTAGAAAATGTTAGTTTCATTGGCTACAGTCATGAAATGAAAGGGTACAAGTTGTACGATCCAGCGATTAAGAAAGTTATTATAGCAGGTATGTCATTTTTTATGAAGATGGTATTTGGGATTTGTCAAATGAAGAAAATTTCATTACCAAGTCTTCCAATTGTGGTTAGAAGAATTGATGATGATCTTGATGTGGAACCAATTCCTGCAGAGACTTCTAGTCGTCCATAGAAACAACGACGCATGCCTACTCATTTGCAGGATTATATTGTTAGCACGACATGTGATTCTTTTGATGATACTGTTTACTATGCCTTGTTTGCATATTGCGATCCTTTGTCATTAGAGGATGCTGCACTTGATGATTGTTGGGTGAAAGGATGATGAGATTCATATTTTTGAATAGAATAGTACTTGGGATCTCACTACACTTCCTAAGGAAAAGAAACCATTTGGTGTTAAATAGGTGTACAAGACTAAGTACAAACCCAATGAAGAGGTGGATCGCTTCAAAGCTCGTTTGGTAGCTAAAGGTTATAAGCAAAGGCCAGGTATTGTTCATTTTAAGGTGTTTTCTCTTGTTGCTAGACATAATACTGTGAGAATGTTATTTTCACTAGCTGCCTAAAATAGTTGGAAAATATTCCAAACGGATGTAAAGTCTACAGTTTTTAATGGTGTTTTTAAAGAGGAGGTCTATGTTGAACAACCTCCAGGTTATATTAAGAAAGGGGAAGAATACAAGGTTTATATGTTGAATAAGGCCTTGCATGGATTAAAACAAGCATCTAGGACATTGTATACTCGCATTGATTCTTATTTTGTTAGTCATGGCTTTCAGAGGAGTCCTTATGAGCATACTTTGTATATTAAGTCTAATCTACAGGGTGATCTTATCATTATATGCTTGTATGTGGATGAATTAATTTTCACCGACGATAATCCAAAATTGTTAGTGAGTTTTAGGGAGGCTATGATTTCTCGGTTTGAGATAACCGATATGAGCTTAATATCTTACTTCCTTGGTATTGAGGTGAAGCAAACATATGTAGGGATTTTTATTTCCCAAAAAAAGTATGCATGTGATATTTTGAGGAAATTCAGGATGGAGTCGTACAACCCTATTTTGTCTCTTACTAAAGACATATTAAAGCTTGTAAAAGATGCCCAACAAGAAAATAAGGGATTGGTGATGAAAAATTAAGAACGAAACAAAACTGTTGCAAATTACTGACAATATTTAGTTGTCATAAAAAAATTTGTCGTGAATATTATAATTTAGTGATGGAATAATTACCGTCGCCAAATATGACATTATGAAAGTTCTATACTGAATGTGTTTTAGGTAAATCTGTTCTCTCTAGTAGTTCATCTGAAGAGTTAGTCTTCTTTACTAAGAGCGGCGACTCATTCACTGAATCTTCTACAAGTTTAGCTATAGCGAAAACGCTGTTGCAAGAAGATGTTTGGAGCAAATATGGAGTCGTTGGCAGGAATATTGGACATCATTGAGGCAATGTCCATCTCAGGGCATAACTCCACCAATAGACATGAAAGTCCGAGAGGAGAGAGTCTTCCCGTACATACGGGAGAATCAATAGCCCACCACGAGCATGCACAGAGACTTGTAAGTATTTAAACTTGAGACTTATATTGTAAATGTTTTACTTTGTTGTATTATAGATAATGATAATGGTATAAATGTCTGGTGTCATATATGACTATGTTGAGGGATTTTATTTGTTCAACATGGGGAAATATCATAAAAATGGAGGAAACTCTGCCGAAATTTTTATAAAATGTAGTTCACATCTAACAATTTAGGTTAAATATGCATAAAAAGTCTATGGACATCAGGCCTATACCTACTTAGCTATTTTTCCACACTCACACGAAGAAGCATGGCGGTGTGACATTCGTCAACAGTCGATGTAGAAAACTGAATGTATGTGAAATTAACGCATTATTATTATTTCTTAATAATAATCCCTTACTAATGTAAACACTGGTTCCTAATAGGACCAAATACAACAAACCATTTAGTGACAGTCTCAGGAGGAATAACTTGTTGAAGAAACTCAGACGTATCTTGATGCTGTGGGTGGTAGGGATCGTCATGGAAGGATATTCGGGCTAGTTTCATTTGTGAACACATGTTATTCGCAATCTTCCGTGTCCAGTACAACAACATCTACTAGACCAATACAAATCAGTGAAGTCACTGAGCTTCGGACCATAATGCAGACATTGATCGTGCAGATGGCTCAGTTAAGACAGGAGATGGAGCAGTTGAAAGGGAGGGATAGCACCTCAGAGCATCCGCAATCACCGGGATATTAGGATTGTTATAGTCATTTTCTTTCAATTACAAAGACTTATTATGTACATTGTAATGTTTTAATTATCAATTAAGATAATTTTAACTTTATGCTATCAATCAACTTTCTGTTTAAACAAATTAAATATATAAGCGAATAAATTTATTATATACAGATAATTCATAACTGTTGCATTTATCATAAGATCATGAAATAAAATTTAATGGCAGGATTTTTTTTTAAATTTCTTACTTTTAATTACCGAAGAAATATAGAAGATCATCGCAAAAATCACTCTATTTACTGATGGATTGCCTTAAACTGTCAGTAAATTGTTCGAGATTTACGGACCGTTCTTCTACTTCCGTCGGTAATATTGAAACTTTTGCGATTATCTTAATTACAATTTACCGACGATTACGTCTGTCCATCAGTAAAATCTACCGATGGAAGGACACATAAAAAGTCTGTCATTAAAATTACCTACAATCGTATTAACGATGCTTTTGTCCGTCATTTTATTCCATCGGTAATTATTATTACTGATGGTTTTTTCTATCAGTAAATCACAGATTTCTTGTAGTGATGGCAGCAGTGAATTAGTTGATGCAATTAATTACAAGAAAATAGTTGGGAGTTTGCGATACTTGACTGCTACGAGGCCAAATATCATATATGATGTCGGGATAATTAGTAGATTTATGGAGAGTCCTCGTCAATCTCTCTTGCAGGCAGTTAAGGGTATCTTGAGATATATTAAAGGTACATTTAATGATGCTATTTTTTATTCCTGTAGTAATGATATGGAGCTTGTTAGATATACAAAGAGTAATTGGGCAGTTGATGTTGAAATGAGGAAGGGTACCTCTGATTTTATTTTTTATCTTGGCACTGGAGTGTTTTCATGATCATCTAAAAAGCAATAGGTGGTTGCTCTCTCTATCACAGAAGTAGAATACATTGCAGCAGCAAGTTGTGCTACTCAAGCAATCTGGTTGCAAAAAATGCTTAGTGAGTTGAAGCATTAACAAGTCAAGTCTATAAGATCTTTTGTGACAACAACTCGACGATTGCAGTGACAAAGAATCTTGTGTTCCATTGTCCCAGCAAGCACATTGACATCTAGTATCACTACATTCGAGACTTGCTAAAAGACAATAAGATTGTGGTCGAGTTTTGAGTTGATGATATATTTACAAAGTCATTAAAGGCAGATGTATTTTTCAAGATTAAAAGGATACTTGACATGGTGAAGCTTGAAGACCTGGTTTAAGGGAGCCTATGATAGGAATTAAACCAAATAGATTAGGTGTTATTTATTTATTGATCTAAGTGTTTGCATACAATCATGTTTTGTTTAACCTAAGTATATATGTGTGTGTGTGTTTGTTTGTTTGTTGAGTGTATGCTGTGTAACAAGAGAGAAGGGTGAATTAAAAAAAAAAAAACAGGAAAACGAAACAGAGAGATAAATCGGTGTTGTATTCTGTATGGCCGAAATAAGACTCTGTTGCTTTTGGTTTGATAAATCAATTACAGAAGTGAGTTTTGTGGTTATTTAAATCATTTTCTACAATATGCTTCTCCCTTTGTGGGCTGTCCCTCCTAACAAATGCTTTCTGTTCTCCTCTTGAAAGTAATTTCAACTCGTGGAGCTGATAAAACATACGGACATCAAGTTTCTCGTATTCATCAAGTGTTTCTTGGGCTCTGATATTTGTCGTGGAACGGAAGATACCTGAAGTTGGGAGGAGCATGGTGGGGAAGAGCACAAATTGTATGCAGGAATTGAGACTCAGTAAACCACGTATACGAATAAGAAGAGGTATGTTTAAGTTAAGACGTCGCCAGCATGTGTGAAAGTCTATCGAGTGATTCCCATCTGTTCCAGCGCTGATCAGTATCTAAACCCTTAACTTGACAGAGTTGAGTTTCAGGGAACATGAAGAAAAGAGCGATTGAGTGCACCCTAACAATTTGACAGGGGTAAACAGACCTTTGTACATTTTTTGCCATTTTAACAATCATGATGAGGTCACTTACATTTCCATACAAATCAGTTTCCATAAATGGAGTTAAAAGAATTTCTATTGAAGAGAGTTGTAGAATAAGATCAGGACAACTGAGATACCAATGATGATTGGAAAAGCTGTGACCAAGTAAAGAGCTCCATAACCCTGCAAGAGCGTTAAGTCATTCGGGTTATAACAATTGGCTAGTGGAATCCTCTCTTCTACCGTATGGAAAAACGCGATTGCCACAGAAGGTGCAACTCAAGGAGTAGATCGGGTTTTTAATTAAAATTTCCTGAAAACTATCTAAAATTATTTGTCCTGTTGACAAATGCATGCCAGCTTTGCAGGCAGTCAGGGGTTTTCCCAACTACAGAAGAGAAAAAACAGAGGGAAAAAATATTCTGCACAGACGAAAAGTTAGCAATTATCGATTTCTATCAACACTACAAAATGTCAAGAGATGCTACGGTAAAATTGCCTTCCCTATTTCCTTGTTGCTATGATATCTTAAGTACTAACTTTGCTTGTACCTATTAAAGGAAACATTGACATCAAAACTGGACTGGTAAGACCTACCCAAAGTATGTCAATGTTAAATTTGATAAACAATGGCATAACTACCAAAACAGTAGAATTTTTAGCAAGGAGAACTAACCACAACTGGAGGAACCTCAGTGTCATTGTTAACATCAGCCTCTTCAATATCAGCAGCTGAATCCCAATCCATTTTAACTCTTTTAGCAGCCTCTTGAGGATTAATACCAGTGTCAGTAGCTTTTGCATAAAGGGATTTCCTTGCCGATTTCTTTGGTGTTTCAACCTACTCAACAGACATGGCATGCATGAATTGGAAAGAGAGCATCAAGAACGTATAAATTCAGTTTTGAGAATCGTGTAGAAGAATATTTCATGATAATCATTTGTCATTGAGTAATGTCTATTGTCAGGGCCATGAACACCTTGCTTCCACATTACGTCAGTCTTCAGTAGGTGTAATATGAGACAAACAACTGGGAACATTAAAGTAGTACACCAAGGAGGTATGGGACGTATTCAATTTAATATGCATTGACCTCCATAGTTACCATCTACTTATCAGTAACATATTATTAATACTGAAACAGTAGACAATTATAGAACAAGAAGAACATAAAGAACATGAAAAGCTGCAACTAGTGCTAAGGGGAATTTGAGCAAACAGTACACTATTTCAACAGTGAAACAAAACCAGAAGCAAAGACAAACAAACAACATAAACTTTGAATGTGACCATTAACCAAGAACTCGGTTAAAGCTCTTGTTCAGTTACAATTTAACATCCATACCTCAGATATAACAGAAAGTTAGAGAAGATTTTGCATGACTGAATGGCTAAATAAAAAGTTATGCACCCCACTGAGTGTCAATAACACAGAAGAAACCCAAGTAGTCTCTCCGAACAGCTGTTATCTAATCGTGTTGAGAATTACCTCTAAGTTTGGCCAGTTAATCATCTCCTCGGCTAGCATTCGAAGTGCAATTCTATTTTTTGGGACTTTTCCTTCGTTCACCTAGTAAATAAATAACGAAACACGAACAAAATGGATCAGAAATGAACCTGATTATGATCATGTCTTTTTCTGACAGAAGTTCGGAAGTGAAGTGGGGGCAAAAAAGAACTGCAGCTACTCAGCATTGCAGAAACATATACTGTCTCTTAATTCTACATTTGATAATGGTACGGATAATGCAAAATTCACTTGATTCCAAGAAAGCATCTCCAGAATTTTGAATTACGATGCATTTTATGTAAATAAACCTAAACTTTCCTAGCCAAATCTAAACTTGTTAATTCAAGTTCCAAACACATGTGTCAAGTTTCCAAGACAACCACAATCCGTTATCTTCATTGTCAAGGTTAAAAAAGGACTGATCGATTGTGATGTAAACATAAACGCTAACGGCACAGCTTTAGTCAGGATGCAGGTTGTTCTACATCTTCAGTTCCACGGTGAATTCCACAAGAACTTGGTGGAGTGTACGGATTTATGCAAAGACTTACTTGCTCTAGCGCTTCAACCAGGTCATCTCTGGTAGGGGCGTCAGGATCCTCAATGCCAAGCAGCCTTCTTCGCTCAACATCCCTTAGGTCCTCAATCATAATTGTCAACTTTACCTAAAAATGATCAAAATTTAAAGGGAACCACAAGCACAACTCAGCGAAAGCACACAAGTGCTTAAACCAGAGTAATCAAAGCAAATGCCATGAACTTGGCCAGAAATCACAAGAATAAAAAATTACCTCACTGAAAAGCATGTCTCTGTTTTTCCTTAGAAGTTCCAGCACCTAAATCACGAAAATAGGCATAAATAGACAATTTTTTCCAAAAGCAAAAGAAGAAAAAAAAATGGAGCAAAATTTCCACTGTACAGATGATAGAGAGAGCAAATGGAAAAGACCCTTTTGATTTCTCCAACGTATTCAAGATCTTGAGGAGTTGGTGGAACTTCTTCTTCCTCTTCCTCTTGCTCTTCATCTTCATCTTGTTCTGGGTCTTCAACATTCAGTTCTGCGTCTTCCTTACCAGCTGACAAACAAGTCTTCCTTCTCTTCCTCAGTCCACTGGTAGTAGAGCTGAAGTTAGAAAGACAAAAATAGCCTATTCTTGCTCTAAATTCACCGTTGTAAGAAAACTTATAGTGCTGGCGGTACAGAAAGAAAGAAAAAGAGGAAGAAGATGAAGAGGAAAATAACGATGAGGAAGCAAGTGGGACCTTAGGACATGAAGCCATTATCATCGTTATCCTTTTACGACATACACCAGAAATTATTAGAATTACCAATTTGGCATCTTTACCATTTTCCTTTTATCAGAATCTCGTCAAATAACGTCAGAATTGTTTTCTTATCCGGAGGACGTGAAAACGTCTAAGAAATTACAGTAAAATTTTTATAAATAAATATTTTTAAAATTTAAAAAATTATTATTCTATATAGAATTATTAATTTATTGATAAATAAATATTTTATTAATTTATCAATAAATTAATATTTATTAATTTATAAAATAATTTTTATTTG
>JANIPM010000233.1:36990162-37009473 GCA_027478405.1 Erythroxylum cassinoides
CGAGAGAGGAGAGCTCGATGCTTTTGGGGAATTTTTCCCCAAAACTCTAAACCCTAGCTATTTATAGACCTAGGTCTTCAAGTCAGTCCAAATTTCAGTCTCTAAATTTCAATGGCTCCACATATTTATTTCCTATCAGTAAAATCCTAATTTTTTCCATTGCCATTGGACAGTTCTTTCAGTTCTATACAGTCAATCAGTCAGTCGCCTAATTATTTTCGGTCCGGGCATTCTCTCCCGAATTACCCGAAAATTCCCTACAAGCCACTATAAATTACCAGTCACTCGTGACCAACTCTAAATCAGTCAATTGAACCCAGTAACTCCTAATTCCTTAATTTCTCATTTAATTCGCAATCCAGTCAGTCAGTCAGTTCCAGTTCAAGATCAGTACCGGAAAATCATGAATGCACGAACCTATGGATAAATGCATATGCAATGTTCCTGTTCCTCTATACTTAGAGGCCAGTAGCATGCTCAGTCAATGAATGCAGTGCAATCCTATCAGTCTGTCCCAATTTACCATAATACCCCTGCTAACAGTAACGGGATGTTACATCTGACCATATAGATCTTGACTATCTCAGTAAAGAATTAGAATTGATTTCCATTTAGGATCAATAATTTTTGGCTGATGATGAGGGGTTTGAAGATGCTATTAAGAATAATCTTAGGCATACTTTCAAAGATTTAAATCTTTCATTTTCTACTAGAAATTAAGTATAGTTAACGAAGAATTCAAAAAATTGAATCTCAAGAAGTGTAGGAGCACTAATCATGTAGTGACAGAGACCAAAGCCTCACTTCTTCAAGCTTAACATTTCTTTTCCATAGCTCCATTAAACTCCATAAAGAAATAAGTTTTAGGAAATGCTCTCTTTAGTTACACTAGAACCTAAGATGTAAACTAATATATTATACAGTATAGATCAAAGGCCATGTGGTTATCAGATGGGGATAGGAATACGAAATCCTTTCATAACTTAATCCTTTCGAGGAAAACCATAAATATAATATCTTCTCTCCAATCTCCTTTTGGCATCATGGTTTTGTCTCAAGAAGAACCATATGAACTTGTATTTGATGACTTCTCCAAGATCCTAGGGTCCTCTTCCACTTTCTTCTTATCACCATAGATCATCAAATTCGTTGACTTTGGATCTATATCTGACACTGATGCATGCTTCTTGGTCTCTCCTTTTAAACAAATATTGAGAAAACCTATTTCAGCTAAATGATAATAAGGCACCTGTACCTAATTTCCTTAATGCATTTTTCTTTTAAAAGTTTTAGAGGATCACAATGGAGATTGTAACATATGCTATCCTTTAATTTTTTTTATAAGGAGAAAGCAATTAAATAACTCAATAAAACCTTTTTCAACCTTATCTTGAAGCCTTTTAACCCTAACCATTTGTAAGAATTTAGACCAATTTCTTGTTGCAACATAACCTACAAGATCATTGCCAAATGTTTATCTTAAAGACTTAAAATTATCTTAAGCTCTATCACTCACTTATCTCAAGGTGGTTTTATAAGTGTAAGACAAATTAGGGACAGTATCCTAGTTCATCAAGAAAATTTCCATAAATATAAAAGGATTAATACTATTAAGAGTTATGCCATTAAAATGAAATTCCATATGGAATTTTACTATATCAATTGGTAACTTATCATTCACACTCTGCAAGCATTTTGATTCCCAAGTCAATTCGTCAATTAGATTACCCAACGCATAAATACTATATTGTTTTGGATTTTAGTTAATAGAGAACCTTTAAAGATAATTCAAGGAAGGGCATGATATAAGGAGACCCATTATCCCTTATATACTCACTCTTTGTATTTAAGTTCTCTATAAATTAATTAGAAAATATAAAAATGGAAAAGATATTCAACTATCACTGCAAATGTAGGTTGTTCAAGATTCTTAGTTTATTATTTAAAGATAACTTACTTCCTTTATCAAGTATGATTCAATTTTATTACAGCTCTCATGAATTCTCTAATAAATTTTAAGGAGTTGTTAGGCCTCACTATGAAACAAAGACAAAAGATATGTCATTATCTCTTCTAGTGCAGCATCCCTAGCTTCTTCGATCTCCATCTTAATTAGCCTCCATCACAAAGATCTCCCTTTTACTTATTTGGAAATTCCAATAACCTATAAATGGACAACTTGGAAAAATTTTGTTCTACTTTTTGAAAAGATATAAAGGAGAGTAATTCCTGGTGCAACAAAAGCCTTTCTTATACCAAAAGAACCTAACTCATTAACCCTGATTTAAAATTTATACACATTTACTAGACCTCATATATTTATATTCTGGTAAAACTAATCAAAGCAAATGAGAGAATTCTCAAAGTTTTTTTAGTTCTATGAAGCCACTAGAAAGTTAGTGGTGAAAGTAAGATAGATTGATGTGTGTACTCTAAAAGATGAAGGATGCTTGGGTGTTTATTCATTAAACTCATTAACAAAATCTTTTAATCAAGAGAATTTAGAGGATGCTAAAAGAAAAGAAATTCTTGTGGTTAAAATGGGTTCATATGTGGTTTTTAAAGGGTAAAAACTTTTGGAGTGTGAAGCCAAAAGCAAACTCTTCTTTGAAAATGATGAATTATTAAGATAAAAAATCAGGTGAGATTCTAATTTAGAATTTTGCTTGTAGATGGTGTTATCACCGCCTTTTAGAATGATAATTGGTGAAACTTTGGACCTTTGAATGTTAAATCAATTTTCTAATCTATAGGACATCATATATATACAAATATCAATTAAGGAAGAGCTTAGTGGTGAAATTCATCTTTTGAGTTCCTCAACTCTATTAGTCATTTTGAACATAGAACCAGGATTCTCACTAAACTCCATCAGGAAAGACAACATAAATTGGTTGAACCATTCTTTAACTTTATTCTCTAACAAGTCTTGTAAAATATTCCTTAAACCAAATTCACATTACATTGGCGTAAAGAAGTGTGGTTTAAACAAGGTTCAACTAAAGCCTTATTCATTTTATAATTGACAATCAAAGAGAAACTTTCCACTCTTAATAAGATTCATATCTTTAGCTCCATCATCAACTATTGTCCTTCATATAGACAACATCTTGAATTTGACACCCACGTATTCTTCCAATATAGTTACTCTTCAAGCCTTTAGATGCAATCTGTTGTGTTTATAACGTGACTTATCAATGTAAGGACTTCTATAGTCTTATTTCTATGTTGAGTAATAAATGGGGAAGAACTAGAGAGGACTTTTTGATAACCTAAATACAATTATGATAATTGGTTTGTTTAATTTTGATGGAAAGAAATTCAAGAATTTTCACAAACACCAATACATTTATATTATGTATCTTTGCTATTGAAGATTTATTAATAGTATATGTAACTTCACTTTATTTAATCTCATTATTCTACCTCCTTTATAAATCACTAAAAATGACAAAGCAAACACTATTATACCTCCTTTATCAAGCTTAAATACTTCAAATTGACATGTTCCTCATAAGGTATCACTTATTTATATAAGTTTTTGAAATTTTGTGTAAGATAAACTAATAGTCTTTGTTATGAAATTAAACTTATCATAGGTATGCAATTTCATACTAGCTTAATTTCTCAGAGGATAACTCAAGTTAAATCAAAGCATCATTACCTAATGAATTTGTTTTCCTAGCATTTATAATGTCTAATTTTGCATAGTAACTACTTAATTAGATTATGTATTTAATCTTTTAAAACTAATCTTAACTAAGAATTATGTACACACTTAAGTTATCAACCCAAATACCAATTAAAAAGAAAGCTAAAAATAGAACATTTTAAACCTAAAATGAAAATAAAAACACACATAACTTAAACAAAATTACTAATTATAGCTTAAAACCTAAAGAAAACTCATATTTTCTAAAATTCACCCCTACATACTTAAACATGACATTTTACTCAATATTAGACAAATAAGATAATGAAAGTAAGTATAAGAGGTAAATAAGGTAGAGAAATCTCCCATAAACCATGCCTAGTTAGTTAGGTAAAATCTAATAAATTCTATCAATAAATTCTTATAAAAGAAATTGATAAAACTTTACTAGAAAACTAAAACTAAAACTAATACATAAAAGATAAATGAAAAGAAGAGTTAAGACATTAGGTTACCTCCTAATACGTTCTTTTTTAGAAATCTTTTACTTAAACTTCCCACTCAACACTTTACTCATATAAGATTTCCAATTGGATGAGTTTAATTACCTTTCTACATAAAGTTATAACAAGAGGATATATTTGTAAGATAAATAAAATTTTCTTTTAAGGTGCATGGCCAAAGTAAGAAGGTAATTTCTTTAATTCTAAGTTTGATGTTTCTTTAGTAGATGGTAAAGATTTCAGATTTCCTCCTCCTAATTCCTTAAAAAATTGTGAACATTAAGTTGTATGTCCCTCTCCTTCTAACTTAGAAAAGCACTTCACAAGTTAAAGTTGCTCTTCTTTCTCATCAAGTCCTAAAGCTATACATGTTTCTATAGTATTATAAAAAATAACTCTAGGTAAGTACTTATGCAAAGTAAAGTTGATCCCATCCATATTATAACACTCATCATCAGAATTAGTTCTTTTCATAGCTGTAAAGATATTGAACTACACTTTCTTCTTGACTTCCTTAAGTGTCAACTTACCATCTACTACATAAATTATTGCCACTCCACTAGGCAAAATGATCTCCCAAAGATAATGGGAACCTCAATTCATATTTCATATACATTATTAAAAAGTCAACATGAAAGTTGGATTTTCCTATTACAATAATTAGGTCTTTCATTACCCCAACTAGATACTTAATGGACTTTTTCACTATTACAGTGACATTGTAGTGAGCTTGGATTCTCCTATTTTGACCTTCTTGAAAAGAGATAGAGGCATTAGGTTAACACTAGTATATATATAACATAAACAATAAAAGCATTAAATGCACCAAAATGGAATGGAATGATAAAACTCTCTAGTTCTTTTGAATTTGGGGTAATTTATTTTACAAGATCATTCTGCACTCCTTAGTTAAAAACATCAAAGCATACTCCTCAAATGTTTCTTTGTTAAGATGATCTCCTTAAAAAATATGGCATATGAAGGATCTGAACTAATGTTTTAATGAAGGGTATATTGATATGAAACTTAATTATCCAGGAACTTTTTAAAGTTCTCTTCAGTATTATTCTTTTTCATCCTCTGGGAGTATGGAATTAGCAACATGTAAGTTTTGATGAAGATTGTTATTCAAGACTGATGATGATTAAAGATGAGATTAGCTTTGTCTTACCTGATTTCACTTTGCTCTTTATTAAGTTTTTTTTACCTTCTTCACTTGCTCTTGAATATTTTAATGATTAAGAAAAATATGACTTAGAGAACTAATTTTATTATAACCATTATCCTTTTGCACACCAATTCAAATCAATATTCAATAATAACATATAGTACTCATGGATAGATTCAACCAATTTAAAATATCAATTAATAATAACCTTGATTATAATATGCTTGAAGAAATTAGCTAAAAATTCGTTAAACCCATCCCACACTTAAAGTTGTACATTGTCTCCAATGTACACAATATAAGCATTTATGAAAAAAGTGAGAGGGAGTGAGAGGGTTTAGTGGTACTTTCCTGACTATGACGATTTTTTGTTATAGATCCATCCAATTTGAGACTAACATTCTTGCAAAATTTCAAAGGAAAAGATAAAAAGAAATAAAAGAAATAACATAATAGAAAATAAAACCGTATATTAAGACAAAAACAAACACAAGATAATAACAAAGTTGAAGTCAAATTAAAACTAACTTATGGGTTGCCTCCCATGCGACGCTTCTTTAACGTCATTAGCTCAACATAATCTGCATGTTTGAGGTCATCTTGGATCAATAATCAACATCTTGCTTCTACCCTTTTCTCGACAAAGCAGTTTTATAGCTTGCAAATAAGCCACATATTGTAAGATAATAACAAGCACATAATTTATCAAATTAATGAATCTAGTTTTAATCAATAATGTCATTTTTAATGACAAATTGTTAAAAACATGGGGAATAACAAAACTACATATATCATTTGCTAGCTTGAACAATTCGTCTTTGAGGAAGTGGAAACCCTCCGTATTTAAGGTCACTACCAACACCTCATCAGTAGTTTCCTTACTTAGTTCCTCTACCATTTCTTCCTCAAACACTTCTACCCATTCTTCTTCTTCTTCTTCCAAGATAGAGGTTTCTAGCTCATCTTCTTCAATTACCTTCTACCACTCCTTTAATTTTCCTTTTTGGATGGAGACTTTTTCTTCGTCTATATTCTTATAATGTCACTCCATTCATGAAGCTAACCCTTGCCTTCTTTTCACTCTTGAATTCATGTCGTTCAGTTTTTATGTCAACAAGGAGTTCCATTAATTTATCTATAATACTCACTTTCTATTCATGTTCTTCTTCTACGAGCTCATCTTCACTACTAAAGGTGATTGTCATTCCAAGTTCGCTAGGATCTATTTCTTTAAGGTTAGGAAAACTCGCTAATGGTTCGTTAGGATATGTTTCTTTGCCTAAGTACATAAAGTTTCTCAAAGATATCCCATCATATAAGTGGACTTGGAAGAATAATCAAATAGTCTCTTTGATGAAGAGTTGCAGCTTAATAATTACTAGCTACATACTCTCAAAATTGAAAGATCCAGGGAGTTTTAGTATACCCTGTGTAGTTGATAATTTAGAATTTTCTAAGTGTTTGTATGATTTAAGTGTAAGTATTAACCTTAAACCTTTTTCTAATTTTAGAAAATTAAGGATTGGAGATGTGAAGCCAACTTCCATGGTTATTTTTTTAGGAAATCAAAAATAAAGAAACCATTTGGTGTGGTGGAGGATGTGCTAGTTAAAGTAGACAAGTTTATTATTCCTGTGGATTTCATAGTACTAGACTTTAAAGATGATTGAAATTGTTCATTAATTCTTGGTAGACTATTCATGAATACAGGAAGAGCATTGGTTGATGGTCATAAAGGAAAATTAATTCTTAGGATTAGTGATGAACAGGTATATTTCAATATAAGTAAGGTGTTAAAGAATCCAAAGGAGAGAAACTCTTGCATGAAAATTAATATAGATGATGAATGTGTAAAAGAGCAAGAGGAGAACTATAAAGAAGACACTAATTTTGGCAATGTGGAAGATGATGAAGAGTTAGAGAAAAAGGAGAAGTTAGATGAGACATCAAAGCAAGAAACCTTAGTAAGGACAAAAGCACCCTTGCCACCTTCCATTAAGAAATCAACCACTCTAGAGTTGAAACACTTACACACCATAAGTATACCTTTCCAAGGACAGTCATACTTTACCTATCATACTTTATAACAAGCTAAATGGGGAACAAGAAAAGATAATGGTGCACGAGGGTGTAGTTTTGGGACATAAAATATCGTGCAAGAGTATAGAAGTAGATAAAGCCAAAATGAAGGTCATTGAGAAGTTTCCACCAACCTTTGATTAAAAAAAAGATCTAATGGTTGAGCTAGTGACCTTGGAATTAGCATGTTATTATTTAGATAGGTTTCCATAATTTCTTGTATGTTTGTTCCATTATTTTTATGGTTTTAAAGTTAGTCTGATTGATGGATGTTTATTGTATGAAGTGTATAAAAACATTATAAAATGTGTCTAAGGGGTTATGATTATATATATGCACAATCATGCAAATTAGAGCATTAGACCCTCTGTCATGATCTTGCAAAAAAGCAAGATCATGTAAATGAGCAAGCTTGGTGCCCAAATAGCTCTGTCATAATCGCGCAAGGGTGTAGGAGACTTGTCTGTCATAATTACAAAACTGTAGGTAGTGACCTAAAATTAGCACATTATTATTTAGATAGATTTTCCATATTTTCTTGTATATTTGTTGCATTATTTGTATAGATTTTAAGTTAGATTTATTGCTGGATGTTCATAGCATGAATTATCAAAAATATTGTGAAATATGTTTAAGGGTTCATGATTATACATATGCATAATCTTGTAAATTGGAGCATTAGACCCTCTGTCACGACCTTGCAAAAATGTACGATCATGTAATTGAGCAAGCTTAGTGCCTAAACCTCTTTTTCACAATCATGCAAGTGTGTAGAGGACTTAGTCACAATCATGCAAGCGTCACTTAAACCCCATATAAGCCCTATCCTATTTATTTGTTCTCTCTTCTTTCTTCCTTCCCTCACTTCTTCTCCTGTTTGTATTTTCTATCATGATCATACACAATTGTGAAAGAGGCTTCACAACTACTCCAACTATTATATTGTACAATCATGTGCAAATGCCAAATTTTTTAAGTCTTGAGATTTTTGTATTTTTGATGATTTGGGGCTGTTTTTAAAACATAAACAAGTGAAAATAAGCCCTAGAAAAAGCCCTATATGATCAAGAAGTATAAAAGGCAATCAAAAACATAAAGAGAGGTGGTTGTAACATCAAAGAAAAGATTAAGGAGGCAAAAGTTTAGAAGAAAAAATGCGGCAAAATTCTCTAGCTCAAGGACAAAAAAAAGAACATATGTAGAATTCAAACTTCTTTACTTTCCTTTTCTTTCCTTATATTTGATGTTGATTATGATCAATTTAGGATGTATTTTGGCTATGACTTTCTAATTTTATTTTAGGAATTACTTTTGAATTGTTTTATTAAACTTTTATTTTCTTGATTTAATAAAGATACATTTGTGGTGCTTATTGTTCCCATCTTTGATTTGAATTAAGATATTAGGTTAAAATATTTATGTTATGTTGCAAAGCAAGAGTTGGTACCATAATAGACCTATACACTTTAGATTAATAGGTAATTAAAAAGAAATCTTAATTATTTGTTAGTTACCTATATGATTGCTTCAATTCTAATTGGATATTTATGAATAGTTTTGAGAGATTGAGAGGTCATAATTTAATTATTATCTATTTTAGTTGGGATTACTTTGTTAGATCTTGAGAGAGTGTAATCATAAATATTAAATATCTAGGTTTGTGTCTTTTAAATCAACAAGGATAGGCGAAAACAAAACAAGGATAAAAGTAATTCCTAAGCTGTCATCATTGAATAACAACAAATTAATTACTGGTTGTTAATTATTCAATTATCAATTTTCTTTAGTTTACTTTATTTTCTAGTTACATTATCATATTTTTTACCTTAAATAAAATTGTTAAGTTTTTGGAACAATACTCATGGGAAGGCCACAAATTCGTACTGAATTGTATTTTCCACAAATTATTGTATTTTGTGTGTTTGAATATATTTGTTGTGTATAACTTTCCAATTGGAAAAAGATTTTGCAAAAGAGATTGATCAAAGTGTAATATGTTTTGTTTCTGGAATGGACCCTAGTGACTAATGAAATTATGATATTTGAAAAATGTTGGTAACTCTTGTAAATGAAAATGTTTCTGAATAAAAGTAGTCCCAAATTTTTAATTACTGACTTTCATGTACGCGTGAAAAAAAAATTATATTGAGTTTTGACTGATTAATTGCTCTAACATGCCACCCTCGTGGAGCACGGACTCAAATATCCCATAGGATGTCAGGTACAC
Organism: Erythroxylum cassinoides; assembly: GCA_027478405.1. NCBI lineage: Eukaryota > Viridiplantae > Streptophyta > Magnoliopsida > Malpighiales > Erythroxylaceae > Erythroxylum > Erythroxylum cassinoides. Next base: position 36,999,792 of record JANIPM010000233.1, read on the forward strand.
GTCTTACAGGAGTGGGATGCTACATTCATAATGTGACTATCCATTTAGATCTAGAGAGCTTGCTATAGATTATTTGATATCTAGATTTAATTAACAAGCTCTTCTCAATTAAACACGATCTAAGAGAAAATCGAGGTTAACAAAGCTTCTTGTTAACCTACGATTAATAGTTGCTAGGAGAGGTATAAAAACAACAATTCAATGAAATATGTTCAATAATGTGTAGGCCAAGATTAAACTGATGGCCGGTTCATAATGAATTCATCACTTTCATCATTTTTACGTTATTTGATTTAATTTTCTTTTATTAGTTTAGTTTCATTTTGTTTTCTTGTTTGATAACCAAAACCAACACCCCCTATAACCTAAACACCAATTATTTTCATTTCAAAAGCTTTACACACAGTCTCTATGGGATCAACCTAGACTCATCACTTCTATAGTTGTAGGTCTAGTTATTTTGATTAGTTTTACGATGCATTACCTCAAATTTACGTGTCATTATTAGGGAGTGTGGTGTTTTTGTTTTTGTTTTTAATTGTAATTAGTGCTTTGTATATGTTGGTTCATAATTAGTTTTTACATTTATTTCTTGATCCTTTCACTTTTTGTTTTGTGTTTGTGTGTTAAAAAAAATTAAATTACATAGATGGAAGTAATTGTTTTCTATAACTCATATTTCCATTCTTATAACCATGTTTGGAGCGATCATCTAAACTTTAGTTATAGATGGGATAATCAACAGAATTACTTCCTTGATAGTACATAAGACACGAAGCAATTCTTGTATAGACCATCAGCTTTTTAATCATGACTCAAGTACATCTTTGGAAGATGCTAGTGTTGGATCGAAAACAAAAGCATGCATGATTTGGCTAAAATGGTAGTTTGCAAAACTTTTGCGAAATCAAAACGCAGCGGAAATAACATAACCAAATCAACATGTTTAAGCCATACATGATATGGTATAAAGAAAATAATTTACATAAGAACAAAGTGGTAGAAATATACCAACTCCTTGCTACAGCTTTGACTCCTTGCTTTCATATCCTCTCCAAATCCTTGGTATAACTTTGACTCTTTTGTATCCTTTCCTTTGTCAATGTATCCTCTCTTTATTATTGCATCCTTGACCAATCCGATCTACCACTTATTCTTCTCGGACAACTTGGTTAACAAGATTCTTTGGTAGGAAAGGAGAAGAAATATTGTGTGAAGATTTTTCTTAGCAGAAAAAAGCCAAAAATGAGACTCCTCTGATTCAAGTTTCATCTATGCATGCATGAGAAGAGAGAGTTAGTAAAAAATGCAAGAACACTTCTTACTCTTCTTGTCGATTTCAGTTATCATGAAAGAAAGAAGTGATGTGCATCCAATGCATCACTTCATTCTTTAATCAATCATAAAGAAGCCAATAAATGAGACTCTTCTCATTTGTTTAAGATGGCTATATGAAAAGACCAATAATCTAAATGAGACCCTCTCATTTTCAGTTATGATGAAAGAAGGAAGAGAGAGTACATCAAATACACTTCTTCGTTCCTTTAATTAAATGAATGTTAAAAGGTTACATTACATGCCATCATAAAAAAACAACCATTAAACCATTTAATGATAAAGCATGATAAAAACCATCTTTAAGTTAACAATTCAAGGCTAGATGTGCAGCTGCATATTTAACTATAAAAAATTGAAATATGCCCTCCTTTCTTTTAATAACTTTGTTTCAATTTAATTAATCTAATTAATCAAATCAAACTAAAGTCTAGCCCAATATTAAATGTTCATTTGGGCTTCTAATTAACAATTAATTAGTGCAAGCCCAACAATTAATCATAGGTTTTAAAACCTCTATTTATATTTCTTAATTTGCTTGATAACTTTCCTAGAAGCAAAGTGGAGAATCTTATTGGACTTAGATAATTCAAGCTCCAATAAGTCTAGAATTAATTTAATCTTATTAGAATTAATTCCAGCTTGTTAACCAAATGTCATCCTACTAAAGACAATTATTTGAACTCTTGAATTACTAAATATTATGAGAACATATGTTTCAAATAAAATGTCCAATTGTATACTTTATTATGAACCAGATTATAGCCATCCGCACAATAAAGGGTAAAATTACCGTTTTGCCCTTATGTTGATTTTTTCTTCTAGATCTCTCGTTTTACTCTATATGGTGATTAACACATAAGATCTCATCTTAGTGTTAAGACTTGATGGATAGCTAGTCCTTTAAAAGACTGGCACTAATTTAATCACTAATCTCCGTAAAACATCTAGAAGTGATGAGATCACTATAAACTCTTTATTTGAGTGAATGTTCCTTGATACATGTTTCAGTTAATAATTCCAACATGTTCACACTGGATTGATACTATGTAAAAAACCATTTTGATCATATCAAGAATTATAATGAAACACATATGAGTTCACCACTCATCAAGATTGTGGAAAGAATGCTAAAGTGTATGTTTTAAGATTAAAGTAATGACCTATTTTATTCTTTAAAAACATACTTGATTTCGGATTCATTTAATAGTGTCATTATCGATAGTCAACTACTATCATGATATGAAACTCATCATTGCTTTGAAGTAAACTCTTTTACTTACATGGAGATAAATCGCAACACTACAATTTAAACTATAATCAAATGACCAACTTGATTATTCAACCATGAATCAACTAATTTAGATTGTAATAATATACATTTTTCCCATACATCTCTATGTATATGTATATTACTTACAAAAGAATCTTAATACGTTATAACTAGATATATAATGCTCATACAAATAAAACCAAACTCTTTTGTTTTATTAATAATAAATATTTTCATTAAAAAAGTAACTAGAAGAAAATTAAGTTATATGTAAATACACTTGTTTTATAGGGCACTATATTTACGTAACTTCAACACTACTAACCCAAGAAAACTCCAAATCTCAGACACATTTTTAGGGGCTTCCCACTTCATCACTGCCTCAACTTTCTTTGGATCTACTTGTATGCCCTGTCCAGACACTATATGACCCAAGAAAACTACTTGATCAAGCCAAAATTCACATTTATTGAACTTGGCATACAATTGCTTTTCCCTTATTAACTATAATACTAGCCTCAAATGCTCAAAATGTTCCTCTCTACTCCTCGGGTTCACCAAAATATCATCTATGAATATGATCTCAAAATGATCTAAGTAAGGATAAAATACCTTATTCATGAACATAATAAAAGCTATCGAAGCATTTTTCAATCCAAAATGCATCACTAAAAACTCAAAGTATCCATATCTTGTCCTGAATGCACTCTTTGGTACATCAACTTCTGCTATCTGCAACTGATAGTACCTTGATCTCAAATCCAACTTAATAAACACCTGATCTCATTGTAACTGATCAAATAAATCGTCAATCCTTGGCAAAAGATACTTATTCTTCACTGTCACCCAATTCAACTATCTATAGTCAATACACGATCTCAAAGTCCCATCCTTCTTCTTCACAAACAATACCAGAGCTCCTCAGGGTGACGCATTGAGGGAAATCTCGATAACTTACTGGGAAACACATCTGGGAAATTCTTGACAACCATATTATCTGCTTAGTTCGGGTATCAGTTACATAGGCTAAATAAGCCTCACATCCACCTCAGATCATCCTAAAAACACTCATTGAGGAAATTAGTTTGGCTGGCACTACTTGACTAACACTTCAAAATACTACCCTTAGTTTATTAGAGGATTCAATAATCACTTCCTTAGTATAACAATTCATTACCTCCCTATGAGAAGTAAGCTAGTCCATATCCAATATGTGTAGCCTTATATCTCTAGTTTAATCTAAATCAATAATCATCTCATTTGGATCACTACAAATCAAGTTAGTGTCAAAACACCGAAGCATGGTCAGTGATAATACTCTAGTCATGAAGTTCCAGAACTATTCATCATTTCTGTTCCAATTCAATCGCTTAATCTCTTCCAAATGATTTCATATGGTTATAATTTTTGGTGGAGATGAAGATCAATGTGTTATGAGTCTAATGGCTTAAGTCCCATGTCATTTGGAGGTCGGAAGAAGAAGTTATAACCAAAAAAGTGAAGGATGTTCACATCAGTCCACTTTCACTACACCTTCATTATACACGATCGTGCAATTCCAATTACTTCTCCATTGTCACCCTCATGCTTGTGCATGATGGTGAGATCCCTTGTGCACTCCCATCGTTTCAAACTTCATTATGGCCCTTTTGAAAATAGACCTTCAGGTCAATGTTTCATGGCAATTTTGACAAGATAAACGAAGGATTTAGGTAAAAACACTCTTTTAAAAAGTTATTCCTTTATGTCTTAAATTTTTAATGAAACTAATTTCATGTAATTTGGTTTGATATGCTGCAAGTTATGCTAAAAACACTACAAAATATTCCAAACCACGATAGAATCCACAAACTCAAATTTGAGCTAATTTTTTAAACTCTTAGAGATAGAATTCAATTTCGATTCCTTCATGAAAATATATCCATACGTTTTTAGTTTAATATGAACTTAAAATAATCCCATTTGGATGTCTATAGATTAAGATAGTATAAAAATACAGATGCATGTTCAGTAGAAACACTACATCTATACATGTCCAGCACACTTTAACAATGTTCATCTCTAACTCTAATTCATCTCTACATCAATTTATGAATCATTAATCATCATACACGTAAAAGCAAGAAATCAAAGTATTCTTTTCTTTACCCACATTCCAGCATACATAAATCACCATTTTATGTCCATTTAACCTTAACTATCATCAAATATACTTCCTTCATCAAATCAAGAAAAGTTCATGCTTATACTTACTTGTTTAGCTTCATTTTCTTCAAAACACCAAGAAACCCTAGCTCCTCCACATACATGATCATCATTATTGAAGGAGGAATAGATTGGGTCTTTTATCAACAAGAGTAGGATAGCAAGGTATTGAAGTGGCTAGTATAAGATTACGGTCAAAAATCACTTAGTGGAGGGTGGTAGGAGTTTCGTATAAGGAGAGCAGTGAGGAAGCTGAAAATGTGTTTTTTGAAAATGAAGGACAATGAAGTTGTCTTTCAAATGGGAAATTAGGTGGATTTTAAAGTCATGACACCTTCCACTCAAATGGTTTATGCTAAATAACACTTAGTTGCTTAGTCTATTTGTCTCCAATTTCTAATCCAATTTTCTCCCAATCTTTGGTGACACTTGTCATTAAATCTTAATGTCACTATAAAAATTTCCACTACCATTGGACTTCCATTTGTACTACAATTCCTTAATTGTTCTATGACTTGACTTTTTCCTAGTCCAAAAATTCCCTAAATTCTCAAAAAATTCACAAACTTCACCGAAAATTCTAAAATACACTCTCCAAATCAATTTCTAGCATATAAAAACCACAATTCTCAATATAACACATTTATAATTCAATTATACCCGAAAAATGTCAAATGAGTGCATGTACAATCATTTTATTGTACAGAAATTCAAATTCATGTGCGTGTATGCTACATTATGCATGAGTATGAAATGCATTTTTCTTAATTTCTCTTTGATCTCACATGTACCAAATTTTTTAGGGTTCTAACCCTTAGTGTGGAAACGGGATGTTACATCACAACATGAGACAAATATGAAGAATTTTAGTGCATTCACCTAGAGGAGTGGTAGGAAGCTTAAGGAGCCTAAAAGATTGCTCAAAGGATGGCTAATGAAAAAGACATTGAAAAGGAGCGTGAAGAAGAAAGTTATATTGAGCTCAAAGGTAAATTTTGAATTCTCCATTGTTGAAAATACTAATCCTCCACCTTTTCTTAGCAGGTAAGCAAAGTTAATTAAGGAGGATAAGGATAAAGAGATTTAGGAGATCTTTCGAAAGCTTGAAATGAATATCCCACTGTTGGATGCAAACAAGCAAGTGTCGAGGTATATGAAATTCCTCAAGGAATTGTGTATGAACAAACAAAAGTTAAGAGGTAATGAACTGATTACGAGGAGTGAAACTATTTATGCAATTTTTAAAAAGAAAGTACCTCCTAAGTGTAAAGATACAGGCATGTTTACTATTCCTTACTAAATTGGTAACACTAAGATTAAATAGGCCCAGTTAGATTTAGGAGCATCGATTAATGTTGTGCCTCATTTCATGTATGCTTCTTTAAAGGGCCATTAAAAGAAATTAGTGTTACCATATAATTGGATGATCATTCTAATGCTTACCCAGATGGGGTTATTGAGGATGTGCTTGTGCAGGTAAATTAACTAAATTTTCTTGCTAACTTTTATATGATGAAATTTCCTAACCCAATACCTATCTTACTAGGGAGGTCATTTCTCAACATAGCTTGAACTAAGATAGTTGTTCGTGAGGGTAACCTTGCAATGGAATTTTACGGGGAAGTTACTTGTTTCAATATTTTTAATGTCAATAAGTACTTCCATAATGACTACTCTGTTTTTGCAATTAAAATGATTGACCTTTCAATATAGGAAGACTGTAAGAAGAAGCATACAAAGAAACAAAAAGAGGTTTCCATAGAAGAGAAAACCAAAGCTTTTAACATCTCGTCAAAAAGCTTTATCATTGGTCAAAACTGCTTCTTCATTGCCCCAAATATAAACTATTTCCTCATAAATTTTGTCCTTATTGGGTTGATCCTTTTGTGATAACTAATGTCTTTCCTTATGGTGCAGTAGAGATTAAAAGTTTAAAAATATGGAAGACATTGCATGTAAGTGGTCATCGACTTAAGCCTTATCCTGATGAAGGTAAAATGGAAAATGCCAAAGTTGTGATTCTTGGATATCAAAATTTTATAAGTTGATGAGGGCAACAAGAATTTAAGCCAACAATAATCAACAGAACCATTTCCTTGGAGGGAACCTAAGGGAAGTTTATTTCTTACAATTGTTGTTTTCGTTAAATGCTCTATTTCTTACATTTGATGTTATATTGAGGACAATGTAAGTTTTAAGTGTGAGGGTGGGGATCTTAGTTTTCATGCACATTTGTAAACTAGTTTGTTACTTATGTGTATTTCCTAGGTTTTTTAAAAATCAAACAAACAAACAAACATTTTCTCTTTTTCTATTGCTTCTAAGACTACATAATTATAATTAGAGAGTGAATTGACTAAAAAATTTCATGGCAACTTGAACATGTACTTCTACTCTTGTGATTAGTCAATATGCATTATCTTTAATATAGTAGTGACTAGTAGTAGACATAAGCTAGTGACATTTTGAGCCTTTATAGACTAACACACCCAGAACAATCTTATTGTCTTTTGTTTTATGTGACCTTTATGACATGTACATATTGACTTTACTTTGATTTTTGTTTAAGACCACATTTTTATCACATGCGTTAAAATGGAAATGATATAAGCATTCGTTGTTTCATTAGTTACATTAGCCCACCTATAGATATGAATTTTCCATTTGTTAAGCCCCTTTGAGCCTTATTTGTCTTTTGTTTTTGTGCTAACCACTTTACATGTCTTAAACCTAACCAAATGTCCTACCTAAACTTTAAAGCTAGCGAAGAATTTGTTGATTATTGATGTTTATGGACGTACAAAAGTATAAGCGTGGGGGTGTGCACATGTGTGGTGGTTATAATTGTTGGAATTTCATTTTATCTCTTATCAATGAATTCCAAATGTTGGAAAAAATATATGTTTAAATAAAGGTATCAAAGAGGATATGCAATTGTTTTGCAAAGTTATTCATGATTAATTTTCTCCTCTTAAAATTGTACAAAATGGGTGATTTGAGTATGATGCATATGAGGTAGATGTTTTGAAGGATCACCACTTATGGTTATAATGTATTGTTTTTCTATCAATTGTATGAGTGATCCCTTCTAACTGGTTATGCTTCATGTGGATTATAGTGTGAGGCCTTGAATCTAAGATGTGGAATATTGTTTTTGCATTCATCATAACTAATGGTACACAACTTTGAGTGAATGCTAGATTTTTTAATTTGATATTCCATTAAATGCTTTCTTTGCCAAATTTTTTAATTTGATATTCCATTAAATGCTTTCTTGTTTCACTAGCTTTGATGACCTTTGCACTACACTATCCAAATACATCTCACCTTAACCCTTGCCCGCATTACAACCTTGAAAAGTCCTTTGATTCACAATTATGCATGTGAATCATAGTGGTGGAGAAATGAAACAATATGCAAAGGCATGGATTGTTATGACCATGAATGGTGTTTGAGTATACCTATGCCCCAATGCTATTTACACACACTTGTCCACTTCTACCACCAGATTTTTTAGTTTATAAAGGTGATTATTGTTGACTGATCATGAGTAAAAGCATTTAATGTTTAGTTATTGCCATCGTTTTGAAAGTTATTCTTTTTTCTTATGATTGTGTATTCTTTGAAAATATGGAAAATGTGGATGTGTTTTGGTTTATGACTTTGATTTTGTTGTTTCATCTAAGGATGGTAAAAAGCTAAGTGTAAGTACTCCACAACTCTTATTGATTAATACTATGAAATGTTTAAGAAACTCACTTTGGTTTATATTTTAGTTTTAAGTGCAATCTGGAAGCAAAAGAGCTAAAGTGAGTTAAAAGCACATTTTTTAGCCATCCTCTTAATGTTTAAACTCAATTGTCATTATGGAATAAGAAGGAGAATGATTGGGGTGAAGATGGGATAAGAAATTGAAAGAAGAACATCAATTCAACATGATCTAGAAGATACACGACTGTGTGTGTAAGTTCACAAATTGGGCACATTTTTATGACATACACGTACCCTAATTTTTAATATAAAACAACATTTGAACGACAAAACATAACATGGATTGCTTTTGGGTGAAAAGGAGGGGCAGAGCATGCACCCTTTAGAGATCTATGGAGGGCTAGATTTCCTTATTTCAATTCCAAGGAGAAATCGAAGCCGAAGAACACTTTTGTGTGTATCTTCATTGTGTAAAGTTAAATCACTCTCTCTTTCTAGGATTGCTTTTATTATCCTAGGTTTATTGATTTGGGTATTTATATAAAGATGATCTGAATATGTCATTAGTTTGTTTTTATGAAAACCCATTGCCAAAATCTTGAATACAATACGTAATCGTTATTTTTTTATTTATTTGTGGCAACTAATGGTTTCGAATCATTAGGGATAACGTATCATGGGTTAGATAACCCGAGCTTGTGTGGTTATTACCTAGATTGATCTATTTTCCTAACCCCACAATGCTACTATCCTATTAGATCTAGAGAGCTTATTTTAGGTTGTTCGATAACTATGTTTAGTTAAAGAGCTTGTTTTAATTGAACACGACCTAAAGGCCTATTTGGTTTGATGTTAATTAATGGAATGGAATATAATGTGATGGAACAGAACAAAACATTTATAATGGAATGAAATGTAATATAGTGAAAAGTTGTTTGGGAGGATAGAAGGGTTCATAATATAATTTAGTGAAATGTTGTTTGGAAAATGGATGGAATGAAATGTAATGTATAATAAATAACTATTATCCCCCTTATATTAAAATAGTTATTGCTGGAGGTTTATTATTTCATTATTAAATATATACAATTTATTATTAATTATATAAAATATTAGTATTAATTATTTAATATATTTTATTTTATTTTATGTGATTTA
>JANIPM010000233.1:37010310-37021065 GCA_027478405.1 Erythroxylum cassinoides
ATAAAACCAAACTCTTTTGTTTTATTAATAATAAATATTTTCATTACAAAAGTAACTAGAAGAAAATTAAGTTATATATAAATACACTTAGTTTCTAGGGTACTGTGTTTACGTAACTCCAACAATTAGTGTAGAGGCCTTACTGAGTGAAGAGGAGCTTGAGAATCTTGAGAATACTACTTAAGAAATTGCTTGTGGAAGAAGTGGAGAAGGAGCTCAAAGCAAAAAAGGATACATCTTTTAGCTCAAAGGTAAATACTGAGTTCCTAATTGTTGATAAGATTGACTCTTTACCTTTACCTAATAGGTTAAAGAAGTTAAACGAAGAGAAAAAAGGAGAAGAGACATTTGAAATCTTTCCAGAGTGCATGTACTTAGTAAAGACTGAGATTTTGAAGATAAGGAAGATGCTAGAGGTGGATGATCATCAACTTAGGCCCTATCCTGAAGAACCTCAAGTGGAGGAAGTGCATGTGACACTTGAAGAACATAACTTTGTCGCATGAGGAAGGTATAGAGTTGAGTCAGTGACACTAAACAAAGGCACTTCTTAGGAGAAAACCTAAGGGAAGTTAATTTCTTTTCCTTTACACTTATACATTTCTTTCTTATATGCATGTGTGTTTATAAGATTTTTTGTTTTTACGTGTTTTTAAGTTTTCAATAAAAGAGGAGAGAACCAAACAAACAAACTCATAAACATTTTCTTTTTTATATTGCTTCAAAGATTTTATAGTCATTATTAGAGTGTGAATTGACTAAAAAATCCATGACAACTTTAGCATGTACTTTTTATCTTCTGATTGGTCAATATGCATTATCTTTAAAAGAGTGGTGACTAGTGGTAAACACATGCCAGTGAGATTTTGAGCCTTATTAAACTGACACATTCATATCAATCTCTTTTTTTTTTGTTTATGTGTGACCTTCATGATATGTACATCCTAACTTTGCTTTGATTTTCTATTCAAGACCACTTTTTATCATATACATTAACTTGGAAATGATATAGGCATGCTTTGTTTTATAAGCTACATAAACTAAATAGCCTACCTATTCATATGATTTTCCTTTTGATAAGCCCCTTTAAGCTTTACTTTCCTTTTCTTTTTGTGCTAACCACATTACATGCTTTAAACTGAACCAAATGTCCTACCCAAGTCTTAAAGCTATTAGAGCATTTGTTGATTGTTGATGGTTATGAATGTATAAGAGTATAAATATGGGTGTGTGCATATGTGTGAGATGGTTATAATTATTGGGCTATTATTTTTTGTCTCATCAATGAAATTCTCATATTCATATAGCTTCTTTCAATTTTTAAATTTAAAAAAAAAGAACGCGAAAAAAAAGGAAAAGAAAAAAAAAAAGAAAAAATGTTTGAATAAAAATATCAAAGAGGAAATACATTTGTTTCGTAAAGCTGTTCATGATTGGTTTCTCCTCCTAAAGTTGTATGAATGGGCGATTTGTTTATAATGTATAGAAGGTAGATATGGCTTTGAAGGATCACTCCATATAGTTTCAATGTATTGATATCATCGATTTGTATGAGTGATTCCTTCTAACTGGTTATGCTTTATGTGGTCTATGATGTGAGAGTTTGAATTAAAGCTGTGAAATATAATTGTTGCATTCATCATAGTTGATGATACCTAGTTTTGAATGAATGTTAACATGTGCACTTGATGTTTCATTAAGTGTTACTTTTGCTTCACTAGCTTGATGGCATCCATGTTACTTTACCCAAACACATCTCACCTTATACTTTCCTACATTACAACCTTGAAATTTCCTTTGAGCACACAAGTGTTCAATGTGCCAAAAACTTGTTCTAATTTTAGATTAAGTTATGATCTAGTATAGTTTACAATCATAACATATGATTTGAGGTGATTAGAGTCACCATTTAGTTTGTTCTTCAAATAACATAATGACATCATATGCCTAGGTTTCTTCAAGGTCTAGTGTATAATCCTTTCAGAGGATTTCTCTCCAAATTTGTTCAAATTTTGTGTGTATTATGTTCAAAAAGAAATGCATTCATAAACATTTAACAGATTTTTTATATGCAAAAACATTATAGGAATCTTTAATTTTATTCTTATTTTGATAATCCAATTCTTGAAATTTTCATACGATCACCATAATAAATGGATAAAGGATGACCAACTTATATGGCAAAGAAGGTTCTATGATTTATACCAAATAGTTATAATTCATTTGATCCAACACAGAAAGCTTTGGTATAACCACCTTAGTTCTTACTTGAAGTGCACAATTAAATATAGCATTTCATAATTCCTAGTGACATAAAAGTTAGCAACCATCCTTTTGTTGGTTATACCCTACATCTAATCAGTTGGTTCTAGTTTAGTAATATAATTATTTAAAAATATTATTTATCTTATACATATTCAAATACATATGATGAAGTCCATGTGATAAATGTATATTACAAATGAAACAATGATGAGATCATAATTATGAGATTTATATTCCATTTATGTATCATCCCTAAATTATTCTTAGTTATTATTTTATTAAGATTAGGCATTAATAAAGCATAAAAATACTAGCATATTTATGTTTCTTTCTTATGCAGGCAATAGTCATCTCATAGGATAAAGTAAGGAAATAATTAAACAAATGTGTGGGTATTTATTAGAGACCAATTTCATTAAACTGACCTCATATGAGAATTTTATTTAGAACACTACTTATATATCTATGAAAATTCTTATTATGGTTGTGATGATTGTATAAAAGATTATTTGACTTGAGATCTCTAAAAAGTCTCATTAAGGATTACTATATTTTGATACTACTTATGACATATCATTATCAAGGATAGCTTATTCGATAGTCATTGAATATATCGTGAACTATTTGAAGGTAGTTGAGTGATCATATAAGATTCGTCACCCTAAAATGATTAAGAAGAATGTTCTATTGTTCTCTATTATTATTGATTCAGGAAATCCTTATCGAAGGTATAATGACACTTAGGTAATAGTTTTCAGATGTTACTAATAGAATTAATTACTAATAATGGAAAACTAATATGATTGAACTTAAATAAAATAGAATTAATTTCATGTTATATGTCTAATTCGAGTATTATAAGATGAAATGATTGAATTATATGAAAAATCATGTACAAAAAGATTAGTCAAAATCACTTTAACATTTCTAAATATTTGGGTTGTCATAAAGCATTTGTTAGACAATAATCTTGATCTATGGATACAATTTATTTAATTAGAGATTTAAATATAAATTTAAAAAGTTTAATTTATCTAATCCTAAATATGATTTAGGATTATAATTTATATTCATTACCAACATATTTAAGAGCCTAATAAGTCATACATAAAGAATAGATTGAAGAGAGAAAAAGTGTTTTAATTAAGTTAGACTTGATTGTAAAGTTTGAGAAACTTTATGATTAAATATGAGGTCATATATAAAGAATACACTGAATAGAGAAAGTGATTTAATCAAGTTGGACTTGATCGTAAAGTTTGAGAAACTTTATGATTAAATATGAGATATTTAATTAATAAGGATCGATATGAGATATTAGATCTTATTTGGGTTCACTTGGTATTTAATTTGAATTAATTGTAATTCTATTGAAGGTTTAATTGAAATCATATTTTTGTTTAAGTTGAATTACTAAAAGATCTAAAACATACTATAAATAGACTAATACTCTAAAGGAGCTACTTGTAGAGTTCTCTCAATATACTCTGTAGATATTATTAGAAGTTAGACACATATGCAATTATGGTGATTGAGAGGAGCCATTTTTATTATCAATTTGAGGAAAATGACAAAAAAATGATCAAATTTCACAATAAGTATGAATTATTATTCATAGTTTACTACATTTTATGCATTAGTCATATTATAAATTTTTGTGATCTTAACTTTCAGAAAAATCAAACCATCTTTTAACCTTTTGAATTTCAACTTATTAGTTTGCATTAGTATCATCAAAAAGATTTGTTTTTCCCATAATATACTCCAGTTTTGCTCAATGAGCAATCCATTTTTCCATAATTTAGGAGCATACGTCACTATTAGTCTCAATAAGAATAACACCATCGGTGAAACTAGAATTTTTTGACTAAATATGTACAACTAGTATTAAGGATGATTTTATGATATTAGTTATGATATAAGAATTTAAGAATTCAAATCTAAGTAAAGCTTAGTTCGGATACTAAGTCAAAAATATCAAAATAAGAAATTATTTGATATTATTTTTTAGTAATTATATCTTTATGAATTATAAAGGATATATATAACGGCTATGTATAGGAAAAACTATAAAAGGCAAATCTTTAGCTTATGAGACTATAAACTCTACTTTAGAAAAGCATTACCTTGTATGAATAGATACACAAAGAATAATTTACATATTTAAACAACAGAAGACTTTAAATGATTGTTAAACTATTTGGTGTACAACTTGTGAAGCTATCAATCAGTAGATTCAGGAAAAAGGATATTTGATAAACATGAACAATAGACATATAAAGGAACAAACGAATTGTTATTCACAATTGAGAACTGGTGATTATGTTTCAATATATAATTTATTAGATTTTAAAGTAACCATTCTTGAATATCAACAAGAAACCCATCAATATACAAAAGAACATAGACTTAACCTAAATAGAGGTTATAAGAAATGGTACATCTTATATTGTTAACTACGAAAAAGTGTCCTTATTGTGATCATTTACTTTTTGAAATGAATAAACTTAATACTCATGTACAAGAGGCCCATAGTGAATTACATCATCATACAAATAGACATAATTATATATTATTTATAAGTTTTCATAAAAAGCATATAAAAGTTGTTAAGGTAATGATGGGTGCATTAGATAGAATATATTAGAGATGTAAAAATTGCGTATAGAAGCTCAATTAGATATGACTAGACATTATGAAGCTTATCATTTAAATGGTAGAAGATAAATACTCAAAATTAAAATCCGAAGGATTAAAAATAGAAACTGATTTGGCATAAATTCAAAAAATGATAGAATTTTATGGAAATAACATTCTTTTCTATATAGAAAAATTTCGAAAACAAATCATGGATATGCAAGATATGATTAAAAAATTAAATAAATTAGAAATAGAAAATTAACCTAATAAAAACCTGATGGAAAAATAGATATTTGATCAAGAAATGCCTGCTAATTTATGGATAAAATGGAAAATTTTATACCAACTTTTGATTCAAAAATTGAAGGGTTAAACGAAAAGACAAAAAAAAATTAAACTTAGAAACTTAGTACATATAAAACCTGAATTAATTAAACAAGAAGTTTACTAGAATCCTAGTACTTTTAGAAATCCAACTCCTAGGAATCTTTAACAAAGTTTTAATAGACCTAATTTAGGATATGTTAGAACTCATATGATAGCTAAAGATAAAGTTGGTTTTACTCCTATAGATAAAATGAGAACAAAAGTTATAAATCCTTTTGGAATATGTTTAGGTATACATTACATGCAAAACATAGAAGAAGCAATAGATAAATGGGAAACTTGTAACATACTACTCTTATAGTGCATATGCCCAATCACATCCATAGATAGTCGAGAATATACTCAACGAAAATGGTACATTAGAACAATCACATTAATACAGTCTGAGGCATCAATATAACTTAAGCAATCCAAATACTTATTTCCTCCACAATCATAATAAGTCATATATGTCATTAACATTCCAAATTCAAGCAGACCATACACAACAGTTTTGAACTCAATCCTAGTACATCCTATAGTACAAAAATTACACACTAGAGACAATGTGTGTCACAACATGGAATGTTAATACAAAAGACATCTATCTAGACTTTACAAGTATAAGCTGACCAAACCTTTGATCCATTCTTGTCCCGAAATAACCATACTAGAATTCGATTAGATCATTTTAGAAGCTAGATCTCCCTTGAACCTAAAAATCAACGTTGCAATTTTGATAAGTTTGTGAACTCAGTAAGTGAACTATCATCGATGTACTCACTCAAGTCAGAACATAAAGCCAAGTATATAACCCAATTCACTAAGTATAACACATTATCCAACATGGAATATCACTTCACATTATATCATATGTCAACAAGTATAATATGTATTCAATTATTTCATATCATTATTTTAAAACAATCCAATAAATCATCTCAATCATTAATATAATACATGTAAAGTTGTATATGCAAATGCACATGTGATGCCATTCTTATTTTGCTTTGTTGTGACTGAGAACTTATCAACCTAATTTACTGTCCCATATTCGTTGTGGATACCTGGCTCATTATTATCTAAGCCTGTGGCTCTTTGTGCACAATCCTAAGCTTAAAGCTCTTTTTCACATATTGGCTACTTCAGTCATAACTCCTTTGTCTGGTCATGCATTTAAATGTAATGAGATGCATAAATTCACCTATCATGTTTTCAGTACTTTTCATCCAATGTGCTCATGTCATATATCAAGTCCTTTAGATCTAAGTCT
The DNA here is from genome assembly GCA_027478405.1 of Erythroxylum cassinoides. NCBI lineage: Eukaryota > Viridiplantae > Streptophyta > Magnoliopsida > Malpighiales > Erythroxylaceae > Erythroxylum > Erythroxylum cassinoides. Next base: position 37,016,855 of record JANIPM010000233.1, read on the forward strand.
AGCATTCATTGTTCAGTTGTTCATATATTTCACAATACATATACAATTCAAACGGAAGCACTTATAATTGAATTTACACATCTAGGTTAACTCATAGTACGCTCTAGAACAGCTATTGTCTTGATGATCCGACAATGTCTGGATATTGGAGATCCACTTTATAGTTAAGCAATACACATATAATTCACAATTACTAATTTGTTCAATCATATGAATATACAATCATGCACATGTGTAGGTGTCATATTTAATGCATGCTCAATTGACCTTTCTAGGTATGTATTCATAATCACAATTCTTGACCATTCAATTATTATAGCTTGTATATTACCAGTTTGCATTTAGTTTATACCTTGAGTAAGTTTGATTACTTTAAATTCATCAATCATACATTCATCAACCTTTTCTAGCAATATACATTCACACAATTTCCCAATTCTCGTTCATTCATACCTAATACACCTTAATCATATCCTTTGGATCATATTTGCATTCATAAAAACACCTTTATTCCTTTACCAACTCATAATTTCCATATTTAAATACATTGATATCAAGATAATCCATTCTTTAAGTATTGACATCAATTAACAACCTAAACTTATCAAATCCTTAACCAATTAATTAAATAACAATCTAGGTTCATTTCAAACCTGAATCAAGTCCAAATACACAAATGTAGAGTGACTTATCCTCATTTGGTTCAACAAATTCACAAAACTGAAATTATCATTTCAAAGCTTCGGCAACGATCATAGAGGACCTTCCTACAATCATGGGATTAGTGCCTCGATGTGCACTATCCAATTTTCCTCAATTCTCCACGAATTTCATCTATTTAGGATCATCATTAACACTTCAAAATTTTGAGAATTTATACTCTCAAAAGCTACTTCAATTCATGTTAATATAGCTTCCATCTTGGTTATATAAATCTCACAAAACTCTACTCAATTGATCCATTATCATTCACGTTATCCCATCAAGTAATCCCATCACTTCAATAGCACCTATCTTTAGAATAAGTTCTACTTCATGTATACTTCAAATCTCAACCTAATTTATCCATATAAGATGCTATAACCTACTATTTTCATGCATCAAAAACAAAACAGAAAAATAACCAATGCATCCATCATATTTCAACACAACTTCATCATCAATCCTACATGCAATTCATCCCAATTCAATCATCATAACATTTCTAGTACAACATGCCATAAAGATCATAATTTCACTTACTTTCAAATTCCACCTTAATTATCAAGTTATCCTAGCCCTCCAAGCTTGCAAGAACAATTCAAAAAACAAAGTGGGAGTTGAATGATTTTAGTAACAAGAAGAAAACATAATATTGGAGTGGAAAAGTATAGAATTTAGGCAAAAAATAATGGTTGCGAGGTTGTGTATGTATGTCAGCAATGAGAGAAGCAAGAAGAAAATAACATGTAGCAAAAACAAGATAAAAGATAGCCATCCATATGTGTGGGTTATGGAGTGTAGGTGTGTCATGAGGGTTGAGACACTTGTCAAATAAAGCACCATGCTATATGTCCTCTTCTTAAACTACCAAATGTCACTTAAAGACCTAATCCACTTATCACTCAGTTTCTTAAGCCATTTGTCACCTAATTTTCTAAGCCATTTGTGACTCAATTCCATTACCACGTGTCACTATTTCATAGGCCTAGTCAACCTAATTTCTCACATGTCTACTTGTCTTGCCATTTAATAGTTTTCCAAGACTAAATGTACATTTTAATTCATCACTCTTCCAATTGTAACAATTAATTCCAAACTACTGATTGTAGTCCATCAAACCAAAATTTAAGACATAAACAATACACAATCATATCATAACCATTTTGAACCTTTCATAACCCTGGAATATGTCAATTAAGTGCATATACAATCTTTGCAGTGTTTTCCAAATCAACATTCATGTGTGTATATATGCTCATATTGTGCATATGAATGAAATGCACCTCATTAATTGTAAAATGACATGACTCAAAAGTCTAACATTCTAACCCTCAATAAGTTTTGGAAATTGGCTATTACAAAAGCACTACCAGAGGAGATAAGTTCAACAAATAAGTTAAATAATGCAGTAGAAGATAAAATAGAATGAGCAAATAAATGAATTATCGAATAAGGAAGTTCGTGGTGGTCTCCTGCCAATCTCAAGCTCTTTGGAGTCAACTCTCACCTTCTACCTACTCAATCTCGCCTAGAAGAGTGGATGCTCACACTAGCTTTGGCTCTACCTTTCTCTCTATACTATTTTCTCTTCTTTCTCACCAGCTAACTGTTCTCTGGTTTTTTCTCTTTTCTCCTCCTCTAGCTTCTATTCAACCTCGTTCCAACCTTCCTTTTCTCTCTATAAACTTTTTCTATTTATCCTGAGAGTATAAGTATAAGTTTTGTTTTAATCCGTTGTCCCTTGCCTGCTTGACATATGTGATATTAATTTCAATGAAAAGAAAGTGCATAAGTGTGACGAATTTGTCAACCTTGGGAAAACCATTGTCACACCCATAATAAGGGTTTTCATGGGCGTGAAACCTTAGTCATGCCTATGACAAACTTGTTATAGTTGTGACACCTTGATCATGCCATCTTTCATGCATATTTTCTTTGTTTTTTCTGCTTTGTTCACGAAATACACCCCAGACCTTCATTGCATTCAACTTTAAATTAAAACATGACAAATTGTAACTAAAATCAAAATATAAAAGCTAGCAAAATCAATAGAAATTAGTCACAACACTCTTATTTCAAATCTCTTCCTAGATGGCTTCCATATCTTGGTTTCCATTAGCTTAGAAGGATATGTGAGTTAAACTAGAAAATCCTTTAGCTTGCTTTTAAATGTGAGTCTCTTAATATCTATACAGGAAGGTATGTTAGTATCCATAGTTAATTGAATACACAACTATGCATAATTAATCCTTTATAGGTTTGCAATTTGAGAACTAAGAGTGATAGGTTTCCCATTGGCACCAATAAGGAAGCTCAAACCTTCAATAGGTATTCAAGTGGCTCTAGACAACTAGCACAACATTGATTAAATAGCTACTTAGGGATGCAATATTAGGAACTATTGAATCTTTATGTTTCGATACTTTGCAGGCATCATCAACATGGAAGATGGCAAGCTAGGATTGCTAGGGTTGTAGGGAATAAGGACCCTTACCTATGGACTTTCAGTGAGTGTTGTTACTCTAAAGAACTGTTTAAGTTTATTAAAAGTTGTGTGATTATTGCCTCTAGAAATGTTTGGTTAGTTCAGTTGCAGCTAAAGTAATAAAAGGATTTTCTTTTATGAATTTAAAATGTAGAGTCTTTAAGCTACTCTTAGCGTTAATTTTATGCAACTTTAAGATTATGCAGACTTAGGATTATGAAATTATTAATTTTCTTTATACAAGTTTACACTTCTAAAATGAAACTAAGTGATGAGATGGAATTATAAGACTAGTTTCTCGTCTTGATAAAATTACTGCCAAGGTTAGTCAGGTTTCACTTTATATTATGTAATTATTATGTGATTATTGTATACGGTTATTAATCTTTCTATTAGTGAATGTGAACAGTGTGAGAAAGGCTACAACATTTTCTTTAGTTTTTGACATTAGCAAATTAACTTGCAAGAAGCATGTGGCTTGAATAAAATGAAGCATACACCCCTTATATTTATCTTGTTGAATATTTGTATGTAATAATTCTTATAATTCAATTTTAAGGCTCAGTGCACAATATATCCACCATAATATCTAATATTGAATGGAATCTCATCCTTATCATGACTAGATATCTACTCACAGATTGTAACTAACTATCAAAAAGCTGGAATGCTTATAGTTCTTTACGTAATATTTCTAAAGAAATTTGAGAAAGGTTATAAAGCCAATATGAAGAAGCCTGGCACTAACTTCTAATTCTAAAATTGATAAAGAGTTGTTGAAGCATATGTAATTTTCTTTACAATTGTTGAGGATTGTAAAATTCACATTTGTATTTTGTAATAGTAAAAGCACATGTAATTTGCTTTTGTATTTTAAATATGTTAAATGTTAAATTTTACAAGTCCTTATGGACTATATATTATATAGAAATGCAACTTTTTGGTCATTTACATTTAATAGTATATACGCAATTAAGATATACATTAATATTTATATATTTCTTTTAATGTTTATATGGATTTT
>JANIPM010000233.1:37116021-37126946 GCA_027478405.1 Erythroxylum cassinoides
CATCGATATTGACCATTTGCAAAACATACAAGTTTTTGTCTTGTTTTCTCATCAACTTGTCATCTTCAAGTCAATCTGAGTGCCAACCGTTAAAAAAGACACCAACATTGCATGATTCTGCCATTTTGACAAAGGGGTTTAACAATTCATTCCATTTGAAGAATTTGACACCCTTATCGAGATAATCTGTAAGCATTTTTAGATAAGCATGTTCCTCGTATATTCCTTCACCAAATTTTTAAGACAAGAGAAAGTCTTATTTTCCATTAATATATATTTATTATTATTTAACAAAATTTTAAGACAAGAGAAAGTCGTCTTTTCCATTAATATGTATTTATTATTATTTAGTTTTATTTCTTTAGTTGCTGAATTTGCATTCTTGCCAGGTTGTGTGTGGAAGTTGGGGGTCTTTAGTGTTTTTTTTTACCAAGTCTATTTTAATTAGTTGTTAGTAGTGGAGTCTTTGTAGTGGTGAGGTAGTGGAGCATTTTTAGGAAGTCAGTTATCTGTAGTTTACTTAAGTTCTGTTTCCATATATTTTCAGAGGAGATTCTCATGCAATTAAGCTTTGGCCTTGTGAGGATTGTTTACCCTCTGAGTAAAACCTTGTGTTTTAGTCTTCTTTTCACCTATTGACAAAATAGGTAACAAGGGAAGTATTTAGGGAAACAGATAGGTGAGAGCTCTGTGTGCACAAAATATTCTCAACTCAAATTATTCATATACTATAACCCATTGAGTTCAAAGAGCACATAACAGCTTGGTATTAGAGCTAGGCATGGCTGACCAACAGTATGAGTGCCTCAAGTTTGAAATTGGGAGCTTGAAGGAGGAACAAAAGAGACAGTTCAAGGAGTTACAAGAATCCATGGCAACACTTTTTGTTGTAGTGAATGCTGATTGTGATCAGACTATAGTCATGTCGGTTAGATGGTAGATTGAATGGCGAAATAAGATCAGCGGGGTCTTACATCCCTAAGATGGTGAAGTTGGACTTTTCAAAATTCAACAGTGATGAAGATCCTACAAGTTGGATTTGTAGAGCGGACTAATTTTTTAAGTTTCACCAAATGTTGTAAGAAGAGAAGATACCATTTGCTTCTTTCAATCTTTGCTGCTCTAGAAGGTGATGTGCAACTGTGGTATCAGTTAATGAAAGACAAGTCACTTGGAAGGATTTTAAGGATCAGCTTCATGCAAGGTATGGTCGAACTCAATATCAAGATTTCTTTGGCGATTTGACAAAGCTGCAATAAACTGGTTCAATTTGAGTGTCAAATGTAGTTTGAAAGACTGTTAATGAAAGGACCCATCTCGTAGTTTCCCTTTCAGAACCTGAGTGGAGCTCTCCCGAGTAGCCCTCTAATCGATATCTAACTCAATTGAAGGATTTCCACAAAGCCAAGCCGTTCAACTGTTAAAAATCTTTCATACTTTAAAAGTTAAAAGTGCGAAAAATAGTGGGAAATTTTTTAATCATTTAACTAAAAATTTTGACAACACAACGACTGCATTTTGACCTTTCCAAAATGATCAAAAAATTGCATAACACAATTTAAAACACTTACAATATTTCATATTCATCTCAACTTCTAAAATGGGACCTTAGGTCTACATCACAATCAATCACAAACCTATAATTCTCAACATTTGATAAACTTTATTGAGGATTGAAGCCCTCATAGTTCATTAAGTAAAAGATATTTGCAATCCTGCAAACATTTACAAGATCATAGTTTTGAAGTCTTTCTAAAATAATTTAAAACATATCACATGCATGGTAAAAAAAACATAAACACAACAATACCCGACGATAGAACTAATCCTTATTGCAGCACCTACACGCATACTTGGGGTGGTTTGTTTAAAAACATAAAAATAAGAATGAGTTAAATGAGTTCAATGAGTGTAATCGATTTTACAAGAAAATTGGGCTTTTCATAACAACATGATTGAAATATTCCTATACAATAGTTAAGCTCATGGTAAAATACTTGTCATTATAATTCATTTGTGCATCATAACAATTGGTACTCATAATATTTCATAAAACACAATTTCAATTTTTCTGAAATACTATTCCAAAATGCTTTTCGACATTAAACTCATAAGATACAAGTTTCCATTTTCCTTAAACAATAACAGTGGTGGCAATAAATTTTTTGAAAACTTTTATATTAAAAATAAGTCAGCTACTAGAATTGGTACCATATGGTGCTTCTCAAATTACTTTTTTTAAAAAATAGTGGCGACATTATTATTTTATGACTTTTCTTACTCAACTTAGCGAACCACTAGTTTTTTTACCACACGGTACACTAGGCCTAAATTTATGGATTTGGTTCTGCATTGCTTATTTGTGACTGGCTAACCACTATTTACGGAGTTGTTTTTGTATTACTTACCCGTAACAGGTTTAACTGTTATAAACTGGTAGTTACAGAGCTAATTCTGCATCGCTTACCAATAACAAGTCACGAAGTTGGTTCTACATCGCTTACCTGTGATTGATTAATACTATTTACGGTGCTGGTTCTACATTGCTTACTTATAATAGGTTAATTGCCATAAATATAATAGCATATATAAAGCCTAGCAATATACCATAGGTAAAAGAAACTCTTACATTTACTATTCATCTTATTTTCTAAATCAAATATAGGAGGATTCATAATTGAATTATTTCAATGTAACTCCCATTCATATAAAATATAACTTTCAAATTAAAACTCATATATTGCTAAGGCATACACTTATGCTAGCGATATTCACTTGTAAAATATCACAAAACTCAAATAAATATTCATTTCATGATCAAATGAAAACTATTTGGATAAACTAAATTTAAATTACACTCACACGTAATCAATTCTTTTGCAAAGAATTTAGTCATATAAAATAATTAAAATACACTCATTGTTTTACGAACTTATCTTCAAGCATACTCTCGTGTTCAATGCCTCTCCTTTACCTACACAAACCGCATTTCGCTTAGGCATTTATTTCCAAATTAGGAAATAAGACATTAAAACTATATATTTGGTATAACCGAATTCGAGATTTGTATTTAATCGTGCAACACATACACTAATCATATTTTTGCTTACTTTTGTAAGCTAACTTATTGTGTTCCATTTCCAAATATAACTTCAAAAGTCACTTAAAAGCCACATTTTACCCATTCTAACTTAATCATTTCTTCAAAGCATAATCTCACCCAATTTAATTCACCATATCACAATCATGCATGATGAGTCACGATTATGACCCATGTCTAGAATCCATAGCTCCACATGTTCCCTATTTTCACATTGCAGACGTTCAAATTAAGTTTTGAGGTCTTCTAAACATTTGTACCACTATGTCTCTAGTTTCCATATGATAAAAAATCAGGCCAATTTTAAGTTCTAAATCAAGAAACATGCACCAAACATCATAAGCTGCTCCAACACAGGGGCAAAATCAGATCACAATTTTCAATCTCAAATTTCAATATGATTTGTCCAGAATTAGGTCAGGGTCTCTATTAGGAATTTTTAGTACTATATCTTAGGTTTTATCTCCAATTTGAATCAAACAATTTGGAGGTCTGTAGGCAGAGTTATGGCCAAAACAATGGGACTGGTTTAAAATAACCTAAAACAGAATTCCACTACACGTTCCTCTCTTGTCATATTCAACCAATTCCATGAAAAGAAACATCAAAGTAATACCAAGAAACCATTGATCTTTAGCACATCCATCTCACTCAAGAAAACCAATAAAAATTAGAAATTTAAGCTAGGAAACTTACCACCTTTTCCTCCAATCTTTTGAGTATTTGATGAATACTTCAAGATTCCTCCAAATCACCATCAAATTCCCCAAAAAAATGACTACACTCTTCTCCCTGTCTCCTTGGCTGATGTTCACCCTTGGCTTCTCTTCTTTTCCCTTTCTTTTTGGTCGCAAGGTTACCTCTCTCGTCACTCTCACTTTTTTGTAAAAGAATGAAGCAAAATGTCTTTAAGTTTTACTTTTTATACTTATTTAATGAATTATACATGTCACCTTCATATTTGTCATCACTAATGAATCATCACACACATGTCATTATCTCATTGGTTATCTCTAATGACTCATCAATCCACTAATATCATATAAAAGGCCAAATCGCCCTTAATTAGTACAAAAAGATCAAATTGCCCTTTAATGTATTTAATTGACCAACTATTCGAATTAAATCTCGAAAACAATCCACAACTATCTTATTTTCAAATTGACCATGAAATACTCTAATTAAGGTCAATTCTTATTGACTGGATGCTTAAAAAAATTTCACAAGGGTTTAATATCCTCATTAGTTGGCATTTTAGTCCAATAATTTTGAATTACTCAAATTATATTTAAACAACCTCTGTTTTAAGTCCCTAGGGACTCCAATCCTAATTCTAGTGCTTTTCATTGTATGAAATTGTTCACTAACTTTTTCGATTGCCCGGAAGAATGTTCAGATTAAATCCCAAAATTATTGAATGTCTCCAAAATCATTCAAATTTCATTCAAAAGTGTCAATGTAAATCTACAAATCACATTTCGGGGCTTTTAAAACTCATTCGGACTCATTTCGTAGCTTTTCAGAGTTTTTGAAAATTTTTTGAGAAATTTTCTATCGAGTCTAGAACCATCTCTGGTCTATCCGTGATCTACGTTATAACCTCAATAATACATTTAAATATTTAAATTACTCTAGTAGAATATAAATAGAGCATACTCTATAAAATGTATATACAACATATTACACAGTACAATTATTGAATTATGATATTACAGTCAAATAGCTAAATACCTCTTAATCTGCCAAAAAATAGTTATTCAGTCATTTACTAAACAAGGCCTTTATTTTGGTGATTTCAATTAATGAAAGTTATTTATTAAATTTATTAAAATTTTATATTATTAACAAGGATTTGTATAGTTTATGTAAGCAAAATTTAATATTAAGATTTCCCAAGTCCCCCATGGATGGCAGGCAAGTAGGCAGGCATTTTATTATTTCTTTATATATTTTCCTTTTTTATTTTCAAATACAATAACATATTACTGGAAATTTTATCCATGTTCCTAAACTGTTGAAATTCAACTCACGCTTGGTAAGTACTGGTGCACGCACTATTTCCGATATTTAGAAGATATTTCTGATACATATGTTAAAATTTGTGGCTTTTAGACTTAAATCATCTTATCTTATTACACAAATAATTCTAATCTCTTTCATTAAGAACTTAAATTATAGTGAACTCTCTTTTTGTACAACATTAGAATAAAAAGTTATAATACTAACTAATTATGCTCTTACATATAACAATACTTTTTAATATAAGACATATAATTAATCAGAAATAGATATTATTGGTTTATGTCTTGCAGTCAATTAATTAGTTGGAGATTTTGAGACATAATTATTTAAATACATTTTTTATCTTATACATATTCGTTTAATTAATTAATGTGTAAGATAAAGTTTGTGGGACTAATGTACATTACAGAGGAAATATTTCTTGAATTATGGTACTAAATGCTTACAATTGGTTTTATTGAAAAAAAGGAGCAAAATTATGAATAAGTTTATGATACCAATAGAGCTACAATGAAAGGACCTATGTATATTTGTAAACAAGTGTTGAAATATATTGTATAGCAAATTTTCTTCAATTTATATCTTTTTATTATCCCAATCGTACCATACCTAAGCCCCATTACAACTTGTACAAAGTCCTTTGGATTTTTATTTCTAGTTTATACATAAATGGTGGAGATGCGATTTTATTGTAAGCCTATGGTAAAAATTCTACTATGCATTGATTGAGAATTTTGATACTTTTCACCTTAAACACTTAAGTGCATTGAGTAATGTCTTAATGAAGTTGTAAAGATTAATGCTTTTGACTTTAACGAGAGAATGATGTGATTACTATTAATATTGCTTAGAAAAATTAACTTTAGGATAATTTGATTCTACTTGTATGTTAATTTGATTTAATAGGATCTAATGATGTATAGTATGAGTAGACAGATCAAAATTAATGAGGGATTGATGTGTAAGACTGATAATTTTAATTATGGTTTGCTCGAGAAAAAGAAAAAGCTTAAGTGTGGGGATGTTTGATAAATGCATAACTGATCATAGTTATACCTCATATTTGATGTATTTTTACTTGATAAATTATACTTTTATCGTATATTTAGTAATTAATTTGCTCCAAGTGTGTTTATAGAGTAAAATTGCCTTCATAGACTAAAAGGAGAGAATTCGGAAGAAAACATAACATAAAACGAATATTCAAAGCACAGAAGGGATGCACGGGTGTGCACTATCATGTGCACATCTCTCAAGCTGTGCATATTTATAATTTTTAGAAGATTTTGGTTACATACAGTTTGATGCACGGTCAAGCATCAACCCGTGCTTCAGCCAAAATCCTAAAATTTACTATAAAAGACATTTTTGGAGGCAAATTGAAGGAAGATATATACAAATGTGTTTTAAAACTCTCAAAGGTGACTCAAGGGAAGATTTTGATCTAGAAAGCGGAAAACACAATAACTTCATCGTAAGATCCATCAAAATACAAGATCAAATCTCCACCTCATAAGAATATTCAATGAAAGGAAAATAGGGAGATTTAGAATTATGAACCCATTGTTTTCAATTCGTTTTTTCTTTTTATTTATGTTTGATTTTGCGTTCGATCATATGTCACTAAATTCCTTTAGTGTCTAGGTTGGATGAACTCTATATTAATACTTTAATATGATTTGATTCTTTTATTAATGCAATTGGTTTGATTGATATACTATAATCAGATTATATATTTTATTTATGTTCTAATATATTCGAAATATTAGATCATAACTTGATTTCATAACATAGAGATTAAGAAATCCTTTTTTGAATAAATCTACTGTAATTGGAAGGATTCAATTGCAACCTTAGAGATAGGATGACATAAATATTTCGAATTAGGGTAAACCTAATAGAGGGATTCATAAATTGGTAAAGCAATCCTATAAACTTTAACTTGAGTAATTCAGTTGAAAACCTTAGGATTGGTCGTTATTAGATTCAAAGTCAGCTATTAACATACCATAGGAATCTCCATAGTCTAATAAATCAATCAAACAATTGCATAAAAAAAGATCAATCTGTTAAGGGTTTTAGGGTGATTCAAAATCTATATACTAATTTTTTTGATATCAATAGTTTACTAAGTGCCTCCTTAATTCTGTTATGCAATCTTATTGACCATTTATTTTACTTGCTTGGTTTTATTTTCTTTTAAGTTAAAAATCAAAACCAATCCTGTAAACTAGATAATAGGATTACAGTAACTACTCGTACTCACAGTCCTCCTAGGATCAAACTGTATTTATCAGTATTGGCTATAGCTACACCATGCATTTGTGGTAATTACATAATTGACACTTAGAAAAATTCAACCAAAAGACCTTTCCTAACTATTGTTAGAGTTGTTATTGATGTGAAAAATAGAAAGATTTCTTTGATTGTTATTGAGAGAGTATAGAGTTCAATTTACTTAATGATATTAAATATCATTCTCTTGCAGATTGTTGATCCAAGATTGATATGATAGATCATTCAATGAGGGAGAAGCTTGCTAAACATAATTCATTCAACTCATTTGAAGAATATTTAGTGAATGGTGGCTCCCTAAATAATGATAATGAATAGAAAGCTATACAGGTAGAAATTAAACATATTACTTCCACAATTAACTATGAATTTCTTATACTCGATTCCACTTATCCGGTAACTGTAAATGTAATTCTAAGTAAAGTGAAAATTAAACAATTTTAGGAGTCCTTATGTTGCATCAACACGTCATAGGATATATTATAGATGATATCAAAGGAATCAAAACATCCATTTACAAACATATAATATTATCTAAAGATGATTATAATGCTCTATTGAATATAAAAGAAGATTAAATCTTAATACAAAAGAAGTTATTAAAAAAAGGTGTTCAAACAACTTGATGTCGAGATAATCTATCTTATCTTTGATAGTGAATGCGTTAGCCCAATTTAAGCGGTTCCTAAGAAAAGGGCTATAAGGAATTGATTTCTACTTGAACATTCATAGGTTAGAGAAATTGCATTGACTATAAAAAGCTAAATAAGGCAACCCAAAAAGATCACTTTCCTCTTAATGATTGAGACGATAGAAAAAGCATTCTTATTTTTTATATATAAATGGTTATTCTCTTGTTTTTGTTAAATAATTTATCCCAATGACTAAGAAAAGACTATATTTACATATCTTTATAATACTCTTGCCTACAGGAGAATGCATTTTGGTCTTTGTATTGCCATGCTACTTTTCAATATTGTATGATGGAAATTTCTCTTATTTAACTAAACTTTTCAATATTGTATGATGGAAAGTTTCTCTTATTTAACTAAGAACATTATGGAAGTGTTAACGAATGATTTCTCTATATATGTTACTACTTTAAATGAATGTCTAACTAATTTATCTAAAATGTTGAGGTGATACTAAAAAGTTAACCTATTTTTAAATTGGGGGAGATGCTATTTTATGGTAAGGGAAGGTATTGTTCGAGGACATTTAATATTTGAGTGATGGATTAAGGTATTGAGTTTGGTAAGTATTATCACTACCTAACATTATTAAGGAAATGAGGAGTTCTTTAAGCTATGCTAGCTTCTAGTAGCATTTTATAAAAGATTTCTCTAGAATTTCTAAAATTTTGATCGACCTATTTTTTAAAGATGTTCCTTTCAAAATTGACCAAGAATGTACTAATGCTTTTTGCAGGTTAAAGGAATCACTTGTTTTCTCTTCAATTATTTAACCCCATAATTGGAACCTCCCTTTTAAGATCATATATGATGTATGTTATTATACAATTAGAGTAATTTTGAGGTAAAGGAAGGATATGAAGGTGCATGTTATTTAATATACAGGTCTACTGTTAGATGAGGTTTAAATAAACTATGCCACCATTGAGAAAGAGTTGGTGGTGGTGGTGTTTTCTATTAATAAATGTTGGCCATACTCAATAAGGTCAAAGATTATTATTTACACTGATCATTTCTTGATAAAGTATCTATTGAATAGGAAGCAAGCAAGCCAAGATTAATTCAATGGATCCTTCTTTTTCAAGAGTTTGACTTAAAGGTCTAAGATAAGAAGGAAACTGAAAATTTGGTAGCTAATTTTCTTTCTAGAATGAGGCAAGAGTTGGATGAGAATGGTGAAGATAAACCACCTACAAATGAATCCTTTTTAGATGGTCAATTGTTCACTATCTCAAAGTTAGAAGCTCCATGATATGCCGACTTTATGACTTTCTTAGGATGCGAAATTCTACCACTTGATTTGAGCTACCAAAAAAAGAATTAAATTCTTTTTAGATATAAAACATTATTATTAAGACAAACCTTTGCTATTCAAGTGGTATATCGATGAGATTTTTAAAAGGATTATTTTCAAAGATGAATTGGAATAGGCTTCATAAGCCCCTTTATATCATTATATGGGAATAACTACATTCTTAAAGTGGTGGTTTATATTTCTAAATAGGTTGAAGCGATATGATATGCAACTAATGATGTTCAAGTGGTAGTGAGACTCTTTAAGAAGGTAATCTTTCGGAGGTTCAAAGTTCTTAGAGTTGTAATTAGTGATGGTAGTTCACTTATCATAGAATGCCAAATTTAAAGCTCTTTTAAGGAAATACATGGTAACTCGTAAAGTTGCCTTAGGATATCATCCCCAAACAAGTGGATAAGTTAAAGTTTCGAATAGGAAAATTAAGAGCATACTTAATAAGACATTTACTAGATTAAGGAAAGATTAGACAGTGAAGCTAGATGATGCATTATAGACTTATTACACAGCCTATGATTCCCATTGGTATGCTGTTGTTCAAACTAGTATATAGGAAGTCTTATCACCTTCCAATTGAATTAGAGCACAAAGCTCATTATGCAATCAAAGCTTCCAACTTTGATTTGGATGTTGCTAGGAAAAGGTGGTTACTTCAACTCTATGAGTTAAGGTTATAACTTATATCTATTGGTGACATATTTAAGAACATAATAAGTTATATACAAATAATGATTGAAGAGATTAATGATAATTTAATCAAGTTGGACTTAATTGTAAAATTTAAGAAACTTTAAGATTAAATATGAGATTTGATAAATAAGAACTAATATGAGATATTAGATCTTATTCAGATCCAGTTGATGTTTAATCAAAATTAATTATAATTCTAAATTAAAGTTTAATTGAAATTAAAATTATATTTATATTAATTTACTAGAAAGTCAAAATCTTACTATTAATAGGCTTAAGATATAAAGGAGTTAATACTCCTTAGTTACCATCTATAACACTTATAGAGCTCTCTTAATTTGTTCATATAGATACCATTAGAGACCAATCACGTATGTGATTACGATTGCAATGAAACAGTTTAAAAAACAATTTAAGGGAAATTATAAGAAAACGATCAAGATTCGCAACAAAGTATGAATATATAATTCATAGTTTTATGTATGAACCAAATTGTAGAATTTAAAGTGATCCTAATTTTCAGGAAATTAAATTAAAAAGTTTTATCTTTCTTTTATTTTAAATGGGAACTATGTTATATTTTCTTATACCAATTAGATCAAATCATCACTTAATTTTAAGTAGTTGACTAATTGACTTATAAATCAATTCATTTAAAACATAATTTACAATGTATTATGTGCATTCATTATTTTACCAACTCGAAGACACTACAAGAAAAGTCACGTTCTCCAACGGATTCCGTCGGAGATTATAGTTGCCGACGGAATCCGACGAAAGAAAAATCCGTCGTAAATATTGCTGTCGTTATTTA
>JANIPM010000233.1:37244921-37256532 GCA_027478405.1 Erythroxylum cassinoides
CAAAGATCAAAAAGTTACCTACAACTTTCATGAAGGACATAAAATTCAATTTGACCTCTAAGGTAGTCAATTTTCCCATCAAAAGTCCTGTCCTCTAATAATCATGCTAAAACCATAACAAAAACTTGTAAAAATCATAACTTATTATTCCTTTATCTAAAAATTGCATACTTTATATAAAAATAAAGATCAAATCACAATCTTCAACTTTCATGAAGAACTTCAAGGCTAAATTAACGTCTAACTAAGTCAATTTTTCAGTCAAAGCTTCAGCCATAATATAAGTCAACCTATAAGACACCTAAACTTTGACTGATCATAACTTTCACTCCCGATATCGAAAAATTGCAAACTTTATGACGACAGAAAGCTCTTAACTAGAGCTACAAGTTTCAAGAAGACCTTTTTCTCAAATTTTGCTTCAAACAAAAGTCAACTCTCTAGTCAAACTTTCTATCACTATTCATCCTCAAAAGTCAAACTTTCTAAATTCTTCAAATTTTCACACCTTTTCTTTTTAATTCTTGCCATTTAACTTCATTTCAATCAACTCATCTATTTTTGAATATTTCTTATTTTCACTTAAAAATTGGGGTCTAACACATACCATGTTAAGATTGTATTGAGAATTAAAAATTAGGGGAATTATTAATGAAGTGGTAATAGGAAGAGAGCGACCTTTTGGCCAGAAGAGAGTTTTAAAGCATAAAAAAGTCACTTAGAAGCCATTTTACAATAGCTATTAATCAAGAAAAACTCAATCTTGGAAGAAAAATAAAAATTTAACGAGATTCACTAAGAATTCAAGATTCAAGATTAGTGATGATAACTTCTTATTCTTATTCTTATTTTTGTTTTTGTTTTTATATTGTTTTTTCTTATTTAATTATATAAACCAACTAGGATATAGATTTAGGTAGGATGACCCTAGGATGTGATATATTAAATTAATTAGCCTATTGATTTAATAACTTACCTAATTTTCTTGAGATTTTTTTCATATTTTTATAATTGATTGAATTAAAGGAATGAAAGTTAAATGTTCAATTATTTGATTCATACACTAAGATCAAGAGATAATATGCATTATTAGGTCACAATATGGGTAAAAAGGTAAGTGAGAGCTTCTCAAGAGAGAAGCATAAATTTGTTTTCAAGTTAAGGTACAACCTATTATAAGAATTCATAAAATAAATTATTGCATTCTTAGGTTGTCTTGAATAGAAAGAGATTTTAACTTATTATATTTAAGAATAGGAATTGTATTACTCGAAAGAGAGAATATAATCTAAATTGGTTGTTTAGATAATTAAGTTTGCGAATAATTGGTTAACTACTAGTCATTGTGAGATAGACCGTAATTTTTAGTACTAACTACACCTACATCATACACTTGTGGTATAAAAGATATAATCACCTTTTAAAGTGACCTTTTTTTACAATTAAAGCATCGATAGGTTTAGCCTTTGGTTTGGATCATGACTTAATCATATTTTTAGAATCACTTTTTGGCTATTACCTTTGCTATTCTTTGGATTGTAGAGCATCCTTCACATCATTAACAGAAGTAGTCTATCTCTTTTCTAGCATAGTATCAATAAAGTTTTCCTATTAATTTTGTAATTAATTTAGAAGGATTATGGCTTAACCTTCATATTGGTAATTTTAATTTTAAAACCTTGTAAATCCAAGATGTTACGATTAAAATTACCAATATGATCTTTTGCCTTTTTTTTGTCATCCTTATGGATTACAATTGATGCTTTTGATATAGATGATTAGGTACTTACTTTCAATTCATTTGCATAATGAAGTAGCAGTCGTTTCATTAACCACCTCTTTAAGGAGCTTGTCTCCTAAACTCAACAGTATTATATTATGTGCCTTTGATAGAATCTCTTCCTTCTCCATCACTCCTAAATTGTTTGACATTTTTCTTCTCCTTTTATTGATATTGGATGTCTAAACAAAATCACCCTCATTTTTACCTTTCATAGAGTGAAATCATTCGATCTATTAAATTTCTTAATATCAAACTTGTAAAGAGACATCCTGACATCAAAACCTTACCTTTGATACCAATTGTTACTATATCAATTATCGTGCACGTAGAAACCATATAAGAAGAAAATAAACAAAGAAAAAACATAAAATTTACGTAGTTTAACAAATATGTGATCTACATTTATAAATAGTGAGAAAGATAATATAAGGATAATAATATGACATCAACTTTTTTTTAACCTTATTCAACCTTTTTCAAGTTATTTATAAACTAGAGTTACATGTAACAAGTCAACAATGCAACTATATTTTCAAAGATGCTTAAGGTTATTGAAATTCTATTTCCATAGAAGCTTATGATCAGTGAAATTATATTTTCGCTCATCCTAAAATTTTTTATCATGTAAGAAGTATAAAAACAATGTGACTTTACTTTTAAAGATGCTTAAGGTTATTGAAATTCGAGTTCCATAAAAGCCTAAGATCAATGAAATTCTATTTTTGCTTATGCTCAAATTTTGTATCTCGAATCTGACACCCGATCCATCCTTAACATTGGCGCTGATTTACTTATAACTCCTCAATATTTTTGACCAATATAAGTCCACTATCAATCTCATTTCTTCAGTTACTTCTGGAAGTTTACTCTCTAATAAAATTCAGAAAATTTATCATAACATCTATTATATAAGCTTACAATATGTGAATAGCAATCCTATATTTATCTAGAGTTTTGAATAAACAAGGAAATAGTTATTTGAAATAAACTAAATAGATATATTTGCATAGAATTCAGTCACAATATTTTGTTTGAATACTATTTTTTTCAATTTAATGGTTTATGACTACTTTTTTTAAGATAAATGTGAAATTGTTTGTTTACAAGGAAATAGTTATTTGAAATAAACTAAACATATATATTTGTGTAGAATTCAGTCACAATTTTTTGTTTGAATAGTAATTTTTTCAATTTAATGGTTTATGACCACTTTTTAAAAGAGAAATGTGAAATTATTTGTTTACTTGTCAAAGGTGTGAGACATTTTGTCACTAACCAATCCTACATATCATTTTATTCATTTATAATTTTGAGAAAACTTCTCGCTCCTCTTCATAATAAATCTATATTTATAGAATTTAAAAAGAAAATTCTTGCATTAAACTTCATAGACAGGAAAAATAAAAATGATTTGCACTAGCTAACGTGGATAGCATATTATTTATGTATCTATATATAAAGTACAATTGTTTTACTATTAGTTGATAAATCATTCAATAGAATAGAGACAATTAATTTTCATGAATACATTACAATCAAGTATATCATATCAAATATAAGGAGTATGACTTTGAAAGCATTTGACTCATGCAAAACTAATGCTCTTTTTTAATTTGTCCAGAATCATTAAACTTGCTTGAATTGTGAAATATCAACATGAAATCAAAATGGATGAAAGGTGATGACATTGTATGATGTATGATTTAAAATGCATTTGTAATTTAAAATAAATGATAAGTTGAACCAAATTAGTATTAAGAGAAGCAATCTTTTATATTTCTTTGTAAATGGGGTTTAGTCAACTGTTATACTCTTTCATAGCATTGGAAAATCTAGTTTTAATAAAGTGTCAATACAAGTATTTATTAGCCTCTTTACGATGCTGATTAAAGCAATTAATACAAGTGTTCACCCAGAAACGATGAAAATAGGAAATGGCATCGGTGGTAGGGATCGTACTTTTAGTTAGAAATATATGGGAATAAGCCATCTAGAAACAAAAGATATGGATCTTGCTCCTTCATAATTGTTACTATTGTGACTAGATACCACAATTGATGACTCGTTACTCATACTTCTAAATTTAAAATTATTAATCTATAATTTTTATTCATAAAATATCCATTATATTTACTAAAAATTTTCAAATATGTACATGCATTTTGAATAAACATGTTAAGATATGTGTTATGATATTTTGGGCATTATTTGTAATTGAACAACTTTAATTATTTGAGGAAAATTATTATGATGAGTATTCTACCTTATGTGGGACTCTTTGAAGATGAAGTTTATTTAAGATAAAAATACTAGTCATGATAGGATTAAATCCTAGTCATGATAGGATTTAATTGAAATCAAATCACCATATCTTGACTAAGATAAGATGCAAATTTTTGATGATTTTTGGACTCCTATTTGATAGCCTATTTTGGTGATAATGATTGTCCAAGGTAGCTAGATTATTGGGGATTTGATTGACTATTTTGCAATTGGATTGCTATTGTGGGATGTATGTTTTAGGGCTGTATTATTATTGTTTTGACTGCACATACGAATGGAAATCTTATGACTTGACAGCTGGGACTTTTAGGTTATCTTGGATTATTTTTATCAGCTGATTTTATGATGATTGTCATCCAATTTTTGCAGTTACATTTTCTCTGATTTTCAACTAACATTGTTGGACATTTTGTGGTTGAGTGTGGGCAATTAGACAATCATTTTCTTTCTAGTGTTTGCGTGATTTTTGTGGGATTGATTAGGTGTTGATCATGTGTGTGTTTTAGTGGTTATTATGTGTGACTTTGCAGCTATCATTTTTGGTGTGGTGGTGTGCTAAAACTCTAGAAGTTTTTGTGATTTTCCTAGCTATAATTTTGGGTATCTAAACTAATTTTAGGAGCTGATATATTGGTGATTCTGTATATTTGTTATCGTATTTTCTCTAAGAGTTGCATGACTTTATGGGGCTGTAGATTATTGTGTTTTGCATGAAAAATTTCCAAATGTCTTCGTGTGGTTGCAGCTCTTGTGTTTAAGACGTTTCAGCGATGAAACATTTGTTGTTTTGTTGAGTTTTAATGGCTGCATTTTGTTGATTGAGGGCTGCAAGTTTTATTGATGATTTAGGGTTGTCCAAATATTGTTTTTGTGTGAAAAACTTCAAGTATAGACGTGGTGTTGTGGCTGTATTTTTGGTGATGTTTCAGTGATGAAACGTTTGTTCGATTGATTTTGATGTTGTTATCTATGGAATGATCGTGATTCTTTTCAATAGTTCACAACATATATTATTATAGCACTTCCTAGACTTTTAGCTAATGAAGCTACATATTTAGGGGATTTTTTTATCTAAAGTGTTTTCCTTGTTTATATCCACTATTGTTTCTATCACTTAAGTTATTCATTCTTTATTATCAAATATTGTTGAGAAAAATCTTCTCTTGAGGTTAGCACGAGGTGGTATTATTATTAGGTGTGAATTACTTTCATGGGTTATAAGACGAGGGATATTGTCGAAGGTTGAGTGAGTCGGCTCAGTAAAGTTTTGTATAATACTGTTGTCATCAGTGAAAGTATTAAGTTACGTGAGGGCCCCGTAGTCATAGGTAAGGTGTGTTGAACTACGTTAACAAATTTTTTGGTGTTGATTTTTCATTTTTCATTTAATCTTTCTATTTTTGCTTATGGTAGAAACAACTTTGTCTAAACCAGAATTTTTGCAAAACTACATCCCTTCTGGATTTTCAATTGGTATCAAAGTAGGTCACCGAATCAAAGCTTGATGTGTCAAGTTGGTGTAGATCTGTGTTTTCTTATTATGGCTACAAGAGAATGGGCGTCAATCACCAGGCCACCATTACTTGATGGTTCCAATTATCCTATATAGAAATCATATATGAGAGTATTTATTCAAGCATAAAGATCAAAAAATGGAACTCGATTTTAAATGGCTGAACAGATCCAATGACGATTAATGGAAAGGAAGAAACAATGCTTAAAGATGCATTTGAGTGGATAATGGTTGAAGAAGACAGAGCACTTGGAAATTCTTAAGTTATGCATGCTATCTTTAGTGTAGTTGATTAAAGTCACTTTGCCATAATATCAGCTCGTGAATCGGCAAAATAAGTGTGGGACACTTTGGAAAATATACATGAGGGATCGAAATTTGTTATAGCTTTGAAACTTCAGATATTGGCTGCAAGAATTGAAGAGTTGAAGATGGATGAAAGTGAAACTATTAGAGACTTCCATGAAAGATTGCATAACACAACAAACCAAGCACATCAACTTGCGAAGAAGTATTTAAATCTGAAACTTGTTAAGAAGACATTGAGATTTCTGCCTCCAAGATTTATACCGAAAATTGCAGCTATTAAAGAAGGCTATGATATCAATGAATTTTCTTTGGATAAGGTAATCGAGATTCTTACCAACTTTGAGATAAATTTGTTGAGAGATAAA
The DNA here is from genome assembly GCA_027478405.1 of Erythroxylum cassinoides. NCBI lineage: Eukaryota > Viridiplantae > Streptophyta > Magnoliopsida > Malpighiales > Erythroxylaceae > Erythroxylum > Erythroxylum cassinoides. The sequence continues at coordinate 37,251,175 of JANIPM010000233.1, forward strand.
CGAGAGAAGAATGAAGGATTTTCATTGCAAGCTGAAGTTGGAAAAGTTGTAAATGACTTAGGAGATGAATCTAATGAGAATGAAGATATGGAGTTATTGATGAGAAATTTTAGCAAGTGGTTAAAAAAGTTGAATAAAGATAAACTCGAGTTTAGGTAGAATGATGGGAGCTCTTCAAATAATAACTTCAAACAGTAAGCTAAAACTCAAAAGGATGAAAGAAAAGCGAAGAAAATTCAATGTCATGAATGTCAAGGGTTGGGACATGTGCAAGTAGAATATGCTGACACCTTGAATAAGAGAAAAGGGAAGTCTTATACGAGCACTTAGAGTGAGAATGAATCTGGAAGTGACTATGGTAGTGAAGAGGAATTTGTGAGCAATAATATTGTGTTAGTTGCTTTATACAACAAAAGTCCAGTTGCTTGTTTAATAGCACCAAGAAGGAAGAAATTGATGATGAAACTGTAGGTAAATCAGTCCAAAATTTTTAGAAAAACATAGATAAATCAGTTCAAAGTTTAATTTCATATTATAATAGTGATGACAGTGATTAAGAGGAAAAAAGTGAGGATATTTACAAAGCCTATGAGTTAATGTATACAAAGTGGGTGCAAACATGTAAGAAGAATGAAAAGCCAAAGAAGGAAAACTCTTCTATGAAGAATATCATTCAATATTTAGAGAATAAATGAGCTTGATGAAAAAAGTTTAAGCTGGTTAATATGGAAAAGGGAATAAGAACATTAAATGGAGGTACCAAAAAGTTGGAAAATTTGTTAAAAATTGGTAAGATTAAAGGATACCTTCGAGGAATTGACTATAAAGGTGAATGTTCTAAGTCGAATGATGAGAAAAATGGTGTGACTAGATCTGTATATGGAGAAATCTCAAGGAAGAATAGAAAGTTCATACTTACATGTCACTTTTGTGGGGTAATCAAGCACATAAGGCCAAATTTTTACAAGTTGTTACAAATGATATTTCAAAGGGGTCAAAACTGAAAATCTAGATACTCTCCATTAAATTTACTGCAAAATCCCATGTTATAGGTTAGAAATGATTAATTACAAGCACAAAAATGTAGTGAAGGCAAAATAAAAAATTGTTCAGATTCACAGTTAGTTGTTGCTGTTAAAAAAACTGGTCAGATAGAGGATTTGTTAGTTGCTTATGAGGGAGAAAACAACTAGACATCTAATGAAAAAGTTAACGTGACTAGGAATAAGCCCAGGTTTGAATGTCTTTAAGGGGCATAGGGACTGCGTGCTTTACATTTTAAAAGTATATTGATGTTGTTTATTAAAAAAAGGTTCGAAGGAGTTAACATCTAGGCTCTATGAGTTTTTATTTATGGGTTTTCTAAAGTTTAGTTGATTGGTGTGTGTCTGACTTTTCCTTCTTTGTTGAATAGTATATTTGATATGAGAATGAGGCTCTACTTAATGATTTGAAAATTTGGCTTTTGGATTTTGATTTACGGAGTTATGTCAAGAAATTTTTTTTGTTTAGTTGGAGATCTGTAGGAAGATTCATATTTTCTATGATTTAGGTTTCTCTAGTTTTATATTCGTTTCTCTTTATATCGTGGGCTATATGAATTTGGGCAGTTTGCGTTCATATAGTTTATATGAGGAGGAGATTGAATAGGTTTGATTATGATTCGTTGAATGCATTTGTGCAGTTTTTGAATTTAATCAGTCGTATGTGGACGACTTTGATGTAAGTAATGATATTTTGGTGAATGTTTTGACCGGTAGTAAATTGTCATCTTGGCATGCTTACGATTCTTCTACTAAACCTATTACTGATTTTTATGCTTCTTTAGTCATTGAGATTGATCGCATAGAAGGCATTCTTCGTTTTGGAATTGTTCTACCCCAAAGGGGAGATATACGATTGTTTAATTTTATCTAATATTTGTGCTTTGTTGGTGACTGTTCAATTTAGGGTAGATTTCAAGGTATATTCGTGACTATTAGTCTTGTTTCTTGGCATCTTTTTATCCCAAGGGGGAAAAATTTTGGATGATTAGATAATTGTTTATTTAGGATAATTGTTTCTTTGGATGATTCTTGAGATGTTTTATGAACTTGAATGTTATTTAGAGCTCGATGTTCAATTAAGGGGGAGTTCCTATAAGTTATGTGAACTTGATGTTGTGTGTTCAATTATCTTCTTAAAGAGGAGTTTTGATATGTGACAAATAATGCCAAAAAGAGGGAGATTGTTAATATGACATTTTGGGCATTATTTGTAATTGGACAACTTTAATTATTTGAGAAAAATTATTATGATGACTATTCTATCTTATATGGAACTATTTGAAGATGAAGTTTATTTGAGGTAAAAATCCTATTCATGATAGTATTTAATTAGAATCAAATTGTCGTATCTTGACTAAGATAAGTTGCATATTTCTAGTGATATTTGGACTCTTATTTGATAGCCTATTTTGGGGAAAATGGCTATATAAGGTATTTGGGTTATTAGAGATTTGAATGATTATTTTGCAGTTGGATTGTTGCTGTGGTATTTGTGTTTTAGGGCTATATTGTTATTGTTGAGGTGCACATGTAGTATCATGTCTCCTAAATTGTTGAGGGTCAGAGGGTTTAGAAGATTAAATAAAACAAGTTATATCATTAGATGATTAATTTGGTACATTCGGATACAAAATTTGTTATTCTATGTACATGCATGTGATTAGCATACATGCACACATATTATTGTTTATAAATATGAGAAATAGGTGATAAATGATTTATGTGCACTTAATTGACATTTTCTGGGATGCTTGGATATGATTTTGATGAATTAGAATTAAATTAGAAATTGATGGATTTAAGTTAGTGATTTGGAGTTAGTTGTTAAAAATCATAAGTTTTAGCAGTCAATGTATAAATTGGCTTAGTAGAATTCCTAAATGGTAAAAATTGGATACAAATGGCACTTTATATTTATGACAAGTGGCACTTTGTATTTGTGACAAGTGGCACTTTAAATTTGTGACAAATGGCATTTTAGACTTGTGACATGTGGAACTTTAGAATTGTGATAGGTGTAGCTTTAGAATAGTGACATGTGCAGCTTTACAAATGATGACATAAGTAGCCCTATAATTGATGACATGTGTAGCCTTACAAGTAGTGAAATATGGAGGCTCAAATGAGTGACATGTGGAGCTTAAGGTTAGTAACACATTGATCAATAGAAAAATAACACGTGGACTAATAAAATGGTAACACATGGATTAGTTTGACTTTGTTTAAACCTTTTCAAGAAAATAGATGAAAAAGGCAACTTAAAGCAGAGTGAGGGTTTGTCGTGAGGTTAAAAGAGGGAGAAAAACAAAAATGAGAGAGAGAATGAAAGAAAAAGGGGAAGACAAGAGGAAAAGGAAAGAAGTTACCAAGGTAGGTCGAAATTTTAGTTTCAATTTCATCTTCTTCTTTCGATCTATTTTACATATCTTTAGAGCATGAATTTAAAGAAGCTCAAAGAATAAAAGTTGTAGATATAGGTCTTAGCTTGACCTCTGTGAAAGGGGCTTGATAAAATAGTGACTTGAGCTTGAGTTATGCTTATTTCCCTAATACTACCCGTGACAGACCCCTATGTAGGAACCTTGTATTATTTCCTAATTTTTGAGGGCTTTAGAGACCGAATTAGTCAAAGTATAAAACATGAAAAATGATTATTGATGTCTTATAAATGGTTTGGATAGAAGATGTCTTGATAATGATTTATTGTTGCTCGAGCATTGGTTGCTAGCCTGTTTCTTACCAGAAACAAGACATAATTTGGAACGGGGTTGTATTTATAAAGGGAGATTATGTTTGTGTAATTTTTGGACATATTAAGACTAATGAAGTCTAGTTTTAAGAGGCTCAAGAATCATGGTATTTGGATTTTTGTAAATAGAATTATAATTAAAAAAGACAGCTTGTTCATAAAGGACCATTATGAAGAAAAGGATATAAGCATTGCACTTAAGAATTGCATATATATTTTCTCTGTTCGTTATCAGTGACCGACCTTTATATGGATGTCTAATAGGCTCTCAAAGTGATTTTCAATACCCAGATATTGTCGGGACATTGAGGCAATAACTCGTTGGAGTGTTATGTGAGTTAACCTAGATGTTTTTCATTATGATTTATTTGTTTTTGGTTAAATTTCAATTATTGAATTGTTATATGATTGTTATAATTTCGAACATTATTGGTCTAGGAGTTTGATACTAGGGACTGTATATAGAAGTGATTTCAAATTGAATGTCAATTACTGATTATGTGATTATCCCTAAAGTGCTTATTTGATTCAAATTGAATGTGAATTCTGGAAAATCAGTTACACTTATGGAAGTTAATGATGTATGAGATGATTTATATCATCGCATTTGACATTCATAATGAGTTAATGGGAGTTGTGATCAAAATGATCAATATATAGACATTCAGGGCGAAACGCTCGTAATGAAGTCCTAAGGCTCATAATGTGAAATAAGGGCTTAATGCTCGTAATTTGAGATTAGGGCTTAATGCTCGTAATGTGATCATGACTATAATGCTCGTTAAGCTGGTCAGCAAAAATTTGTTTGAAACTTAAGGCGTGAATTGGCATATTTGATCACAACACAAGGAAATAAGAATGAAAGCATATTTGCATTTTCATATACTTGTTTGATTAAATTGAATTGTGATTTTTGAAATACAATTTGATTTTTTTCAACGTGATATGATTTTCTTGAGTTCCGCCTAAGTTGATGTGTGATATTGAAATGTAAGTTGATATTATTAGTTATATGGTATGTTGTTTTGAACGGTCCTATGTGATATGTTTTGCTGAATGCATCGATGATGATTCACTCATTGAATTTGCAAAACTCATCAAAATTGCAACGTTATTTTTTTTAGGTTCAGGAGAGGTTTAGAGTTAGTTAGAGTAGAATTCCTATGTTTTGGAAGTCATGGCTCAAAGGTCTAATCAGCTGAAATCTGTAAAGTCTACTAGTAGTTTTGCATATGCATATCACAATATATGGCTACATTGTATATAGTGTGTTAATAACTTTGTAATTGTTATATGTAGCTTTGGTATAATGTATTCCTATATACTAATGTTCAAGATATATATACATTTGGGTTGAGACTAAATTATTGTTTGATGTACATGTTTGGTAGTAATATAATGACAAGTTCTATGAATTTATTTGTTATCAAACACTTGGAATGACTATGAATGTAACATCCCATCACCGATGGGAGGATTAAATTGATCAATTGGGACAGGCTAGTAATTTGCATTGCATATTTTGAATTGAACATTTATTTTGACCTCTAATTTTAGAGGAAT
>JANIPM010000233.1:37326971-37341528 GCA_027478405.1 Erythroxylum cassinoides
CGATTTTGATAATAACCTTAAAATATTTCAAAATTCAAATTGAATTTATTTCCTTATATATAAACAACGATATAGTTCTAAAAAGGAAATACAATCATGGAACAATTGTTTTTCTTCTTACAAAAATCTTCTTTATGAACTTACCTTATTAAAAAATGTTTATTCGAAAAGATTTGGAAGATATTTTTGGGAAGAAGACATTAAAGTTATTCAAAATTAAATCCATCCAGTTGACCCAAGATGCAAGTGAAGTAACGACTAGTTGAAAGAAAAATCTATTTAAGGAAGAGCCACTGTTTTTGCAAATAGAGATTAGACTTTCAAAATATAGTTATAGCATAAATTCTTTTGAAAGTGATATCATTGTAAAAATTCCTTGTTCTTTAAAAAGTGAAAATATTTTTTAGAGAGATGAGTGTAGCTCATATTGAGCAAACTTCTTTTTCTGTTAAGAGTTTTTAGATGCTAGATAAATACTACTAGTGTGGAAAGTTAGAGAATCTTAAAAAATATGTACTCATGAGCTTGAAGAGGCTCGTTAAATTACTACTTAGCTTTTCATAGTGAAACACTCAAGTTGGATATTTAAGGATTGGATGTAAGCTTGAGTTATAAGTTGAATGAGTATAAATTGACTCTGTTCTTTTCTCTCCTCTTAATTTTTATACTTCTGCATTATATTGTGTGTGTATTCATTTCAGCAAGAGACTCCAATTCTAAAATAGGTTCCTTAAGTTTATAACTTGCTAATGGTTCTTTTTATTTTAACAGGTACCTTCTGTTTTAAAATTATTTTTAACTGAACTTATTTTTAGCAAGCTTTTGTCGTTTAACAGACAACTATTATCTAACAAGCTCCTATTATTTTTAATTTTTAATAACACATGTCTTTATTTAAATTAAATGTAGTTTGCAAAAATAATTTTAAGCTACACTCAATTCACCTTATTTTACTTGTGTTTGCTTTCCCATTTATATGCTATGCCAGTTTCATGAGACTCGTTATTGCACATATCAGGCATAAATTTCGTTATTTGAACAACGTCGAGCCCTCAAAAGGGAATTTCTAGAGGAGCCTTCCGACAACACATTCTTCCAACGTGCCTTCTTATAATGCATCCTTCCGTATACTCGACGGACCTCTTGGTAGTCACAATCTCTAAAACAAGACGCTGAACCCATAAACATCGCATTTTTTAGTTACTGTTACACACAAACTCGGGTGCCATGTACTCTGATGCACTATGAACCCTACAGCTTAGTACATATAGCGATCCAACATTGGCGAAAATCCACCACTTCTGGTTTGCTAGAAGCCTAGAACCATCGGTAAGAACATTGCTTGAGTTATGTTCTAATGGATGAAATTTGGGCCTTGTTTGGTAAAAAGCTGATAAGCTCTTTTTTAACTGATTAATCCATTTTAACTTCTTGACTTAATAAAAAAGCTATTTTGGATGTTTGGTTATTAACTGGTTGGGTACATTTTTGCCCCAAAGGGCAATTTTGTCAATGTCTCTGAAGATGGACTAACACTAATTGTCATTTTGGTTTTTAAATTAATTACCGGTTAAGTTACGTCATTTGATCCAGATAAAGATAATAAGGTGGCCCAATAAATGATCTAAATTAATGGGTCAAATTTCGGGTGGAAAATGGGTCCCGATCAGTGTGGACTGGGTCCATATCGGCCTTGTGATGGGGAAGCCCGATATGGAAGCTATATAAAGGTTAGGTCTCCTGCAGTTACTCATAAGCAAAAAGAGAACGTTCACGAGCATAAGGTTCCTGACCCGTTAAGGAAGTTCGGAACGCTTAGGAAACTGTAGAAAGGCCTAGCCCGTGAGTCGATGAGCACTTTTCACTAAAGGACCCGGGAGATTCGGAGACGTTTGGAGCTCGAAATCGGCATTGGAATCTAAGATGGAACCGAATCCAGATATTCCGCATTGCCTTCGTTTTTGATCCTTTCACGTGATTATGTGGTACATAATAAGGTTTCCTCTACGTACTAACAAAAAGAACCTTAAATTATTGCTTCATCTCAAGTTATCCATGCATATTATACAAATGTAACAATGAAGAAAATCATGATAAAATCGACATACCTTGATTCCTACACATTAGTGTGTTGGGCACCAAAACAAGGGAAAAGAACCTTAAATTATTGCTCCATCTCAAGTTATCCGTGCATATCACCTGATCTATTGCTGTTTGGAAATGATTCAAGTTCTTCCTTCTTTGAAGGACAACTAATATATTTACAAGATAAAGCAATGAAACTTGGCATGTCATATACCGTTGCCTTTTCCTCGTCATTTTCTAAATGTTCGTAAGATGAGCATAACCCTTTTCTTTAGCAACTGACTTCCTAGATTCGTAAGATTTAGATAATAACTTAAATCTAAATAAACTTAAAACCACACAAAGTTGACCAGAAAATGCATATAACTTTCAGGAGTGAGCGAATAAACCCAAGAGAAAAGTGAAGCGAAAGAATTCTCCAAATCGGTGTTGTAACAGAAATGATCATGAGCTAGTTTACATAACATCTGCGACTGTAAAAACACAATATCCAGAAGAAATCTTTGATGATCACATACAATAGCTACTTACAATAAAATTACAATGAGATATAATTTATTAGTTCGATTATGTGTGAGACTTGAAAAGAAAAAAACAATAAATTTATTGAAATGTCAAAAATATAAGAAAAATCTTTTAAAACGAATAAAGAATCAAATAAATAAGTTTATTTAGTATGAGAAAAGGGAAGTTTACGAATTGTGAGCAAATTCTAAAAAATCCAAAAAATAATAACATTTATTTCACTTCTCAGTTCTCAACTCTCTTCATCTTTTTAATCGTCATTCATAAATACTGTTTTTTTTTTCTCTTTTCCTGTATTATTCAGTTTTTCAAAATTTGGGTTATTTACTGTTAAGCTGCATAGATTATAGATTCAGGACAGAAGCATTCCCAGGTTTAGCTCTCGGAAAGAAAATCAAAGTGCATTGGAAAAATTCACACACGTTGCTCTCGTTGAGAGTCGAACTCAAGACCTCCCGCTTACTAAACGGGTGCTCTAACCAACTGAGCTACGAGAGCTGCTTGCTGGTCAACAAGAAATTGTCAATTTAGAGAAACTATATAGAAAATGAGCGGCTTAATGACAACATTAAAATTGTTCCGCACTCTTGAAACGGTGAGAGAAATGATGACATTGAAGCGCTGCAACTTTGATTCCCTCTTCCGCCGATCAAATTCCACAACTACTCTCTTCCCGATCCCTTCTATATCAACAACTTCACCATATTCTTCAGCAACTGATGTATCTAAGAACAAGACAGCGTTAACACAAGAAGAGCTAACCAAAATCAACCTCCTACTTCCACGCCTATGCCTGTCCAACCACGTAACCACGGCGATCAAGCTCACCTCGACCGCACTCCTCACCAACCCTCCTCCAAATTGCCTCTCTTTCTCGATTCTAATCCACTCTCTTACTTCCCTCCCCGATATGACTAAATCCATGTCCCTTCTCACCATTCTCAGACACACCCCCGAAGCACACCATCATCTTACACCTATCACCACCATGCTGGTCACTTCTTACATGAGAAGGAAGAGACCCAAAGAGGCGTTGAAGGTGTACCAGTGGATGCTCAGACCTGGGAGTCGGTGTAAGGTGGAAAGCAGATTGCTTTTTGGCGTTTTGGTTGGTGGGTTATGCGGGGTTGGGTGGGTTCTTGAGGGTTTGATGGTTTTGAAGGATATGGTGTGTTCGGGGTTTTTGCCTGGGGCTCGGTTGAGGGATAAGATTTGTAGGAGTTTGTTGAGGGAGGCTAGGGTTAGGGAGGCTGTGGAGCTGGATATGGCGTTTTGTTGTTGTTTTGAGGATGAAAATGGCGAGAGTGCTAAGAAAGTTGTGGAATATCTGGATTCTGTGATCCGGAATTGGACAGACTGAGAATAGGTATGCTTTCGTCATTTACGCTTGTACTGGTTGCACTTTTAAGTTAGCATTCATTTTGTTTGAATCCTCAGGAATGGGTTTAAGTCCCAATTGAATACACTCAAGGAGTCACCTTTGATACGATTACTTATTTTCTAGCGCTTCTGCACTTAAGGTATAATGTGTAACATGATTGTGATGGTGTAAAGAACCAAAACAAATTTCTGTAGATTCAATGCGCTATGGTTGCTTGCTTTTGTGGTAGAAAAATGGTATGCAACAATTGACAAGGACTGAGGGGCATTCTGGTCTTCGATATTTGATGGATCATTTTGAATGCATCTTCTTCTAGGTTTCTTAAGGTTTTAAAACGGCAAATGCCAAGAGGGAGTGCTGTTTTCTTGAATTTGTGGTAAGTGGAAGAGTTGGAGTTGGAATAAGATTTAGCTTGAGTGTTGACTGGACTATACCCTCCAATAGCTAACTTTTGATCTTCAATAGTCAATATGTAACAATTTTTGATGGGCTGATAGTAACATTCTATATAATTTGTAGTTGTTTGTGGTTGGAATGATTACAGAGATCCCATTCCATCCAGCAAACGTTCAGGGCCAATTTTACAGTCATCCATGTGAGTTAAACGTCTTTAAGCCCTTGTTCTATTCCAGTCTGGAAAGTTCTGCATATATGATATTATAGACCTTGTATGGATGTTACCTTTCAGGACCACTTCGACTGGAGTGTTCTCTGCCATCCTTCCAACTGTGGGATCTTGAATCATTTATAATGAAAATGTCAAATTCCTCAGTTACAAGAAGCTATGGAGGGGGAAGTTGAAATTTTTGGTGCTAATACAGCATTTGTGCTAGGTTTTTTATGGACCAGATCCTTTGGTCCTTTTCTTCTGGACCTATTTTGTCCCTTTCTTCTGGATCTATTCTGTGTTATTGTATTGAGTCATTTATTTATGTAGGTTTCACGTAAATGGATGACTCAGATGTAATGGTACAGAATAGGTACAGAAGAAAAGGACAAGAGGATCTGACGCCGGTATTTTTATTGTCGCTGCCTTTTTGGAACTCTCTAAACAAGAATGGACGGGAAATTGAACATTGATCAATGGGCTCGCAGTATAGTTAATTAAAGGGGAGGTGAGAAAATTTAATTATAAAGGAATTAAGAGTTCTAATTAGAAAATTGTGTCGGGTTCGAATTGTAAAATAAAGGAGTGAAGGTATTATGCATTTTATAAACGGTTATCTAGATTTGTAGATTTTAAGAGGAAATAAATTTGGCGTGAGCTTAAAAACATTATGAAGCTAATGTAACGTATAATTGAACGTTAAAATGGTTATAATTTTACTTTGTGCTTAAAACAAAATATTTGATGCTTGACCAATCATGTCACCAGATTTGAAAACAAATGAATATGATATTTTTATAAAATTTTATAAAAAAAATAAAATTAAAATATGTTATTTTGAAATAATTTTAAATCACACATAATGAATTTTAGAGCATTTTAAAAGAATTAAATGAATTTAAACTAAAAAGTATAGGGTATATTTAAATGAACAAAGCTTCAACAAAAACTTTGAGAAATAACAATTCTTATTTCTAGAGCATGATTTAAATGAGAACAATTAACTAAAACTATAAAAGATATTTTATAAGATTGTAAGTTAAAATTATTTAAAGAATTAGAGTGGACTAAAATTATTCAAAACATAGGAGAAATGATTCAAATTTAAAAGGTAAATTCGTTCGAGAAAAAGTTAACTAATTTAAATATATTCTCAATGTGGTTAGATTAAGAGCTCATATCTCTCCAAATCTTCATTCCTAATCTTTTCTTGGTATCATCCAAAAATTTTATCTTAATTTTTTTCCAACAATGTCTTTAATTCATCTATATTGTGCTTACCTTTTTGTATCATATAACATATTATCTACATCAATAGCATAAAAATAAATAATGCAAAAATCAAGGTTCTTAGTATAGTCTTGTGGTCAATTCGTATAATGTAAGAATCAAACCTTTTATATCATTGTCGCACATATTGCATTAATCCATAAGTGACCTTTTCAATTTATACATCAGATACTCCTTTTTAGGTTAACTAAATCTCTCCAACTGTTTCATGTAAATTTGTTCATCTAAGTCATTATGAACAAGCTTTCTTTACATTTATATGCCCCAATTGAATACCTGAACTTACTACCAACATCATCAAATCTTGATGGATGATGTTGAACCACACAAAAAAAAAATCATCATAATTAACCCCCTTCCGTTGTGTGTAATATTTAGTTACTAGTCGAATCTTGAACTTTTCTCCTTTTTCTGCTACTGCTAACTTCCCCTTATATATACACTTGCATCTTATAGGGGTCTTCTTTTAGGAAGATTCGTCAGCTCCCATGTCTAATTCTTGTTCAAAGACTCTACCTCTTTTACCATAGCTCCCATCCACTTATCTTTCTCCAGGCTATTCATAGCCTTTTGAAAGTTAGTTGAATCCTCATCTTATGATAAAAGTTAGTTTAAAGAATATGTATGCTTTCATAATTTATACTTATACTGGTTGTATTTTTAAGTTGGCATTCATTTTGTTTGAAATATCAAGAATAGGTTCAAGGTATTAAGTCCCAAATGAGTACACTTAAGGAGTCACTTTGATAGGATTACTTCTTTTTTAACATTTCTACACTTAATGTATAATGTTTAACATATTTGTAATGATATGTAAACAAAAATAACAAATTCTTACATGTTCAAAGCGTTATCATTGCTTACTTTTGTGGTAGAAAAATGGTATGCAATCATTAATAAGGATATAAAAGCATTTTGGTTTTAGGAACTGAGCAATTATCTATTGGATCATTTTGAATGAAAAGATAAAACCATTTTGTTTAGGTTTCTTAAGGTTTTAAAACTTCAAATGTCAAAAGGTATTGCTTTTTTGCTTGAATTTATAGTAAGTGGCAGAGTTAGAGTTGGAATAAGATTTAGCTTGACTGTTATTTGATTTATGTCCTCCAATAGTTGTCTTTTGATCTTCAATGTATTAATAATCAATATGTAACAACTTTTAATGAACTAATAGTAACATTCTATATAATTTACAGTCGTTTTAACTTGGAATTATAATAGCAAACCCATTCCTTCCAACAAATGTTCAGTGCCAATTTTATTTTCATCAATATTTTATAATTTTCTATTTGAATTTAACACCTTAAGTTCTTATTTCTCAACTTGTTCTGCTTTAGTCTAGAAATTCACATACATGATATTATAGAACTTATGTTGTTACGTTTGACAGGAGTTTTATTTACTATCCTTCCAACTGTTGGATCTTTTTGTTCACTTCTTATGAAAATGTTTTACCCACAAATTCCTCATATTGTCCCTAGTATTTTTGAACTATAAATAAGAATGAGACTAAAAATTAAAATTTTAATCAATCGAATTATCATTTAAAGAAAGATAGGAAACATCTAACAAAAAAATATTTAGATACCTTATTTTATCTGATTAAATAGTTACATAAGTTTGAAAAAACATTTATAGATTTTGAGAATTATAAAAGGAAATGAATTTGGATGTGCTTAAAAACATGTTGAAGCCAATAAAACATATGGTTGAATACATAAGAGTATGATTGCACTTAATGCTTAAAAACAAAATAATTCATGTTCGACCTATGATATTACTCTTTTTATGAAAAATTGAAAATAAAAACATCTTAATTAACTCAAATTGAATATAAATTTTGTTTCTAAGAAGAATTTATAAAGGATTTAAACTAAAATATTAGGACTTGATTATATTGAGCAAAGGGTTCAAAAATAACTTTTAAAAAATAACGATGCTTAGATTATTTAAAAACTAATTAGACAAAAAATTTGTAAGACATTTTATAAATTTGTAAACTAAAATTATATAAAGAATTAGATTGCACTAAAATTATTCAAATGATGACTTGGAAAAATGGCTTTAATTCAAAAGGTGAATTAGGTCCAAAGTATTCATTAAACTCGAAAAAATTTATGATGTTTATGGGATTATTGATTATTAACTTATTTTTATATTACAACATTAACTCTATCTCTTTCTTTGTCTCTCGCTTTGAAGCATTTATATCGAATATGCATATAAACAAACAACTAACTAAAAACAACAAAAAAATTAATTAATTTTTAAATTTGGACTTATATTAAACATATAATTTATAAGTAGAAAAATATAAATAGTCTGGGTTCCTAAGAATAAAGGGTCCAAACAGGATTTTTTTATTACTTTAAAAATATGTTATTTTTAAAAACCTAGTTGCGAAAGAAAAAGTACAAGTAGAAAAATATGTTACAACTTATTCATATAAAATGAGGTATGAAACCTTTATGGACCTTTTTTCTTAAATTGGTAGACTTGTTTTATGGCTCTTTTCCTTGCAATGCAGAAAGATAGACTAAATAATACTCAACCTATCTTCTTTGTTCAAGTATAAATATTACTAATCATTAATGAGCTAGATAAATGAAGTGGGGCTAAACTTAAATATGTAAAGGCTTAAACCTAATGACTAACCTTTCAATAATTTGAGTTAAACTTAAAAAATGAATAGTAACCTTAATTGAAAGGAGGATTGCCATTTGAAGCCTAAGCCCACAAACATAAAAGGAGAACAATTCAAGTTATATAATAGATGAAACACAAATTTCATAAAAAAATTAAGCATAAAACTTAAGGAACCTAAATTTTGGAATTAACCTAGTGAAAATGTGTTGATACAAAATTAAGGTCATGTAAATTAATGATAAAAGTGAATCAATAATAAGAAAGAAACTTTTGAAATCTTCATAACCAAATTTCATAACCTAATTTAAAAAGGTTTTGTATTGGTGATCGAAAATATGCATTTTAATCAACTTCTATAATTTGTATAGTACGAAGAAAAATAAAAAGAGAAGTGAAATACTTTAAGCATGGAATCCTAATATGGAAATTTTGTTGAGTGAACAATGAATGCAATAAGGAATTATAACCAAGAAAAAGAAAGGAAGATATATATGAAACAACAATAAACAATAAATAAGAACTAAAAAGGAAAAATATGACTCCCTTATAAACAAAATGATGTTATATTTGGCTTCAACTCTCAATATTTTAAGATTTCTCTCCTTAATGATAAACCTTGAAGAAGATAGATAGCAAGAAACATGTTAGTCAAGTAACTAAAACCTAAAATTTTAACAAAATAAAAGTATTTTAAAGGAAAGAAAGGGAGATTTTATTCATAATTTTTTCCACAAATACTTATTACAAGTTGATTTGGCTGCCTCTTCATATTAAACCTCTATGGATAGGTCTTTTGCAAGTGACGTTAAAATAAAAGAAAGAATACAAACATTGAAGAAACATTAGTAAAGTGATCAAGACACAAAGACTTAATAAGAAACATTAGAAAGAAAGGAGCAAGAAATAGAGATTATAACGCTTGCCCAAATAATTTTAAAAGTTATCAAATATATTAGGATTTAATTTACATAAAAGAAGATCTATAGTTGAATAATCAACAAGCGACTGAGAAGGTTTTTATAAGCATAAATTGATTTGAAGAAGAAACACAAAAAAAATTCTAGGTTTGTAACTCTGGTGAATATTCAACTAGAATCTAAAAAATAGACAACAATCTATTATGGAGTTGGGGATTTGTTGACACTAATTATGGTATTTAATGAAGAGGCTGAAATTTTAGAGAGAAGAAAGAGAAAATCTTTTTAAAGAGAGGCGAGAAGCTATAATATTTCCTATTAAGGGAAACAAAAAATTATGTGTTGGTCCATAATGGCACCCAAGAGGGGTGAACTGGGTGTTCACAAAATTTAATAATTTTTCTAACCAATGTACTTAATTAAAAACAATCAATATAAATAAGTATGAGGAAATTGCTTAATATAAATTAATCAAACAATTGAACAATAATTTAAAGAGGATAGGGAGAAGAGAATGCAAACTGATTTATAATGGTTCAACAAACAACCATTTCTTACGTTCACTCCCAAGATTCTTCCTAAAATTTCACTATAATTCTTCTTTCAAGGAGAATAATGACCTTTGTATAATCTTTCTCAATAAATAGGAACCTTCCTACATACTTCTTCCAAGATGAAGAAGAATCGTAATCTTACTTGTATCACACTTACATATAATAATATATTGCCCCAACCAAATATGACAACTCAAAATATCTCACTTTATCGTTTGATAACTCTAAAATCCACTGAAATATATATGACACAATGATGTTCAATTGATTGAAAAACTCTTTGTAATGTGTATAAAACACCTAAACCTTTTTTTTTAATTCCAAAACCAATGAGAAAACACTTACTTATAGTGTTTTAGGACTCAAAATAGCAATTCAATCCAAGAACTAGTCATCATAATGACTATATACTGTGTCAACTAGTATGTATTCATAGTATCAGACCCACTAGCTGTTGGAACACTAGTCGACTAGCACACATTTTTTTTTACTAATACACCAACTGATAATTGCTGTAAACTCACAGTATATCAAATTTGACAATTTTAACTTATTTTGGTCAAACATTCATCCTAAAAATATAATTTTAACTACTTCCAATGCTTAAAACCAATTTGTTTAATGTAAATATGATTAAAATACTTCCCAAAATATTCCCTAAAGATTGTCTGAAAGAGGATTTTATATTAAAATTAAAACCTTCAATGTCTTTTAATGAATATAAAGACTTATGCAATGAAGTAAGATGAATGATTATATGGTGAGCCTTTTGAATCATCAAATTAACAATGTAATATCATAAATAATAATAGAAAATGTGAAATAACCTTGATAAGCCTTGGTCTTCTTTTATTCTTATTTTAATCTTCATTTTATTGGTTGCAAACTTCAACTTTTGTTTATTAACTTTATGCCATATCTTCTTGAGTTTATGGCTTCATTTTGTTCTAATATTGTTTTTAATCAACATAGTAAACATGTTAGTAGTAATTGTGTTTTGTTATCTCAAAATATCAATTGAAGCCTCATTTGGTTCAACAATCTCTTCTTTTTTAATGATGAAAAAATATTTGTGATATTAGAGAACAATAATAAAATTAAGCACACAAAACATAATTTAAGATAATAATTAGCTCCCCATTAATTCATACATAAAACATTATTCAATATGAAGACCATAATTCAATATCAAGAACAAAAGATCAAACAAATATTAATAAATGAATATAACATAAATTTACTCAAGCCTATCATATGAAATGTAAGAATATAAAAATGATAAAAAATCACTCTTCCTAAATTTCATCGCTTCTCTTGAATGTTATCACTCCCCCTAAATCTAATATTACCAAACTTTTCTCCCACTTTTTTGGAATCATAAAAAATCTAAAAATGTACAATGCAAAGCCTTATGCTTCAAGCTAACTTGGTTAAAAAGATAAATTTGATCAAGATTGCCAATCAGTCTCACTAGAGAGTGCTAATAAATTTTTAAAGAGTCAAAACAAAAGGTCAATTTTCACAAAGACATCCCGAATTGTGTTTAATTTTAAAAAATCCCTAATTTTGATATGATGCCTAAGTTGAAAATTTCAATTAAACACTAAAAGTAAGTTTTCACAAAATTACTTGTTAGATTGTAACAAATAAAACATAAATGTAGTATCCAACAAAAATGTATAATTTATTAAGTCCTAAATTTCAAAAATAATGATGGGATAACGTAGTCAAAATTGAAATTCTAGAATGTCAAATATGATGCAATCACACTTAAAAAAAACCATGTAATTTATAGAAAAGACATGAGCAATATCAAGTAATCCTAAAGTTATGGGTTTATCCAAATAGAATATGAATTATAAAGATCTTTAACAAAAATAGGAAAAAATTGAAGGAGGTAGCTATTTGCAATGCGGTATGGTGTTTTTCAAAGATACAAGTGACTTATCTAGGGTTTTAAGGAGCTTTAAATAAGAAAAAGAGAAAAAAACATAAGGCAAAAGAGAGGAGCCATTAAATCATTTATACTAGTCGATTACTTAGGGAAATTGTTCGACTATGGTTGACCTCTATGTATCGACCAAATATGTCATAAGTTAATTGTCTTCCATGAAAGAGATATTGGGCAATCATTGAAGGGCATTGGTCGACCAATGAGAGGTTATGATTGACATTTATATATCGACCAAATATATCATAAGTATGAAAGAGATATTGGTCTAGCATTGAAGGACATTGGTTGACCAATGAGACTATTTAGGTGACTAGATAAGCAACCAAAAAACCAACAAACTCACTGAAAAGTAAAAAGGAGCGAATTTTGAAGATACTGGTCTACCACACTAAGATATTGTTTAGCTAGTTAAGTAGATAACTTAAGGATCTATCTTTAAAACTTAAATTAAAGCATCAAAACTTTAATAAAATAACTAAAAAAATATAATCATGTAAAGAGCCTTGTCAAAAATAATTTTCCTCTAATTAAGAAAGATTTGTCCTTATTCAAAAACTTGGAGAAATAATAACTTAATTGATGTATATTCTAACTTAGTGACCTTATTTTGCATTATAGTCTCTAATTCTAAGTACTAAGGTTCACACTTAAAAAAATACCTTATTTATAATTCAAACTTAAATAATCATCACTAAGGATTTATACTAAAAAAGACACATAAACATAAGTAATCACATATTTTAAACTATAAATTAATAATTGTTTTATGTTGAAAATTACTTATAAGAGACTTAGATGAAGATTCTTCTTGAATTCTCTATCTATTAGTGGAATCTCATCCTTCTCATCATTCTCACTTGATTTAATAATTTAAGAAGTCTTGATGGTTAGTTTTAAGAGTTAAATTCTTTATATCCTACTACAATATCTTCAAGACTTTTTTGGAGGCCAGAATATATTCATCAAGATATATAAATTCTAAAAATAATGCTCAATATCTACTACATACCATTTGCTCTTTCTTTTATAACAACCTTATAAAGCAAGGTAATTTATGTATTTTAAGAACCCAAATAAGCTTGGTTGCTTGATTGTTTGGTTCCTTCTTCTTTTCAACCAACACTTTAAAAGGTTTGTTTAACATCGATTTACTTAATATCCTTTGTTTGATAAAGTAAAATATATCAATATGTCCAAACTTACCACAAAAATGATATACCATATTATATGACTAATGATGATGCATAAATGCATTGCTTGGAATTCTTTGTGTGTATGAATAATGAGGAAGTTTTCTTTAGACATAAAATGAGTTGATTGGTCCCTCAGGATGGTGAAAAGTCTTACTATGATTATATGTATGATGTCTACTATGAGTGAAGGCATGATGCTTGCTTCTATTGGGGTATGAGTGGGTTTGCATGTTATCATAAAAATGAGGTCTATTCTTCCCTTCAGAGTATTGAACTCTATGCTTAGGTTGTGAGTCATATATGAAAGCATGATGTTTGCTCTTAGGTTGTAACGGTGAATGTTTCATGTGCATGTGTATGTTTGGATGTGAATGCTCCATGCCTATTTTCTCATTCTAGGCAATGGTTCTTCACTATGTAAATGTTTTCCCTTGAAAAGCATGGTTTTAGTGTTGGAAACACTTTCACATTTATATAAAAGTCCATGCTTATCATTACAACACTATTAAGCTCTTAATATGTTTTTAAGTTTCTTAATTCCTTTTGTAAATTTAGATAAAAATTCCTTAAGAGCATCAATTTTCTTTTTCAATGTTTCATTCTCACACCTTAATGCATCTAAGCATGATTGTCATCAATAATCACATTTTGGATGCTTTAATTCTATATAATTCACTTTTCCTCTTTTCATTCTCACTTATGCATGCATCCAACTCTTTTTTAAGTTCTTTGAGTTTGGAAGACAATTTATTCCTTTTCTTACTCATGATTTATAAAATTTTTACTAATTCATCATACATCAAATCAACATCACTTCATTATAAGAATTAGGGTTAAATATTAACTCATCATTGTTTATAATGGTAAAGCACATATGAGATATCTCTTCTTCTGAATGCTAGCTATCAAATTCATTTGTGTCATCCCAAGTTGATGCTTTTAGTGCTTTTAGAATATTTATGTTTTAAATCATTTTACCTTTCTTGAGGTCCTTTCTTTTGGATAATTTTTTCTTTAAGAACTTCCTGAATTTTCTAATGAGTATACTAGCGTTTTGTTCTTCACTGTCACTAGTTGATGTCTCTTCATCTTCGTTTGAATCTTCTTTTGAGGCTTTAAACATTAAATTATTTTTCTTTGAAAGCATCATCTCTTCTTGTGTCTTTTGGAGCCTCATTTCACATGTTAGGAGAGATCTAATAAATTCCTCTATTGGTAGTATTGTTAGATCATTGCCTTGTTGTATAACTGTCAATTTAGCTTCCTACATCTTTAGAAGTGACTTAGCGTCCGTTTGGTTGAGCTTTTGTCAATAAAGCTTTTGTCAATAGAGCTTTTGTCAGTAGAGCTTTTCTGAGAAGAGCTTTTTTTAAAAGCCAGTTGACTGTTTGACTGTCAATTAAAA
>JANIPM010000233.1:37522976-37535208 GCA_027478405.1 Erythroxylum cassinoides
ATAAATATATGTAGATATATTTATTGGGCTAAATTGAATTAAGTTGTCGGGCTTTTATTATATGAGATATAATGGGCTGAAACTTATTGGGGCCTCAATGGGATTAGGGTTTCTCTATAAATAGAGAAGCTTAGGTCTCATTAGATGAAAGACACAATTGTCACGAAACCCTAGCCACCATCCGAGAGAAAAATCATGCGGCACTCGGAAAGAGTTTCAGGACGTGCTAGCACACCATAGCCGTAGCCCGGATCGTGCATACTCGTGTGAATATCGATAGAGGGCATTCGCGTTTGCAGTGTCTTGAAATCCGAAAAAGAAGCAACCTATCCACGGCAATAAGGCATTTTCGTACATCCTTGGTATTTTCGATTATACATTATGTTGTTGTATGGTCTTTTCCGCTGTGTATTGTGAATACTCGGACCGTACGCAATCCAATACATAGCTTCGTGCAATGAATTAAGTGGTGAACAATCCAGACCAAAACACAGTGCATAATAGGAACATTTTCCAAGGAAACACAAAACGACGCAGTTGAGTATAAAACGAAATAGTATGATAAAAGCAAGCAGGAAACGCAACACACAAACACATCCCACACCAATAAGACAACGCACAGCTAGGTAAGGAGTTTTTCTTAACAGAAAACAACAGTGTAGAGAAGGGCGTGAGGTTTGCAAGGTTTTTAAGTGAATAGTAAGGTGGATACAATTCTTATTCTTCATATCAAGCTACAGAAGTGGGGGCGGCAAAAGTGAATCACTTGGGTGATAAGGAGTAGAATCAATAGACCACCTGTGTCATAATTTAGCATGTTGAAAATTAGAAGAATAATAACATTTTAAATTTATAAATGGTCATTTTTATCATCATTTTTTTTATAAAAACAATTGCAATATTAAAAAAGGAAAATTTCATTCCTGTTATTTTGAATTCAGTAATCCACTTGGTAAACAAGTTGAGTTCATGATAATCATTAAATTGCAAAGTGGTATAAAATTCACACATTAGTTCAACAAAAGCAGGTAGTATCACATTTACATAAATGTGTCTCATTTAATCCTTCAAAACATAAAATTCTTCCTGAATATTCAATTATATCAAGATTTGAGCATGACTATATTTATAGGGACATATTTTTCATTTGCATAATTCCTTATACTGCACTTATCTTGCTTATAATTGAAAATATCAAATCGTCCAATTTCAAGTGTTAATTTACTGGCTAACTCCACTTTCTTTCCTTTTTATTGTTTATAAATATAGTAATAGACATCCTTGTAGTTATTCTGATTGTGGTGAATGCGTTGGGGAATAAGATGGGAAAAGGTTCATAAAATGCATAAAAAAATTAGGGTCAACCACCTACTCCGATGGCCCATATGTTTTTGGCAAGGATGGTTCATAAGATGGGTTTTCATGGATAACCAGAATCAATCACTTAGCCTAGAATTTATTTCATCCCATGGCTAATCTGGATCTCTAGTAAACTGAATTAAGATTGTTAGGAGGTGCTTTAGTGAATGTGTTAAATGCTTAATAGATCATATTTCTAATCTTGTGTCTAGTTCATTTTGTTTGTTTATTTAAGAGTTTTTTTAATTATTTTTGACACTTAATTCATTCTATTATGATTTTATTGCCTTCATACATTAGAAATAGTGGAAATTAGATGGAATTGAGGCAAAAAAATTGAGGGATTAAAGTTGTCCTTGAGGAACATGACCATGTTCTGGACAATGTAGCTTTCTTGAAACGTATTTTTGTATGATTTTCAAAAAATTAAAGTAATATTAAAGGGTAATATCGTGCAAACAATTATGTGGGTAACCATGTTCACTCTAAAAACCTTAATTTTTGAACTATAAAAGGGTAAAACTAAGAGAAAAGGAGAGAGGCTGGAAAGAGGTTCAAGGGTAGCTCGAGAAAACATAAATTGTAAGCCTAAGATAATAGAAAGAACAAAGAAAAGCAACAAAACATATTTAAAGTAGATTACCATCAATCTAAAGTAGATTTTATAAAGATTAAAAGGGATTTCATCATATTTCTTTTGATTTTTTGGTTTTCGTTAATTTTGATATTAAAACTTATATGATTAGAAACTAAACCTTTATTTTTATTTGGATTAGATGAACCCTAAGATAGACCTTATAGTGATTTTGTTTTATTTTATTTTATTTTTTAGTTTCATTGAGATTCAATTATGTATTTTTAATTATTCTTAAATTAATATTGCTAGCATGTTGATTTTGTGTATGATTTCAAGCCATTCAGATTGAGAAATCCAATGCATGAATAGATCTAGCATAATTGAAAAGAATTACATATAAACCTAGAGATAAGTTGACATAAATCTTTTGGATTAAGGTCAAACCTAATAAAGGAATTCATGAATTGATTGAAGCAATCTTAAGGGTTTCAACTAGAAAGATATTTAAGTTAATCAACCTAGGATTAGATTTTAATATTCTTGAGAAAAATATTAGCATAATTGAGGAATTTCAATAGTCCAATGAACTATAAATTAAATTGACTAGTAAGATTATGATTTGAAGAGAAGTCTTAAGGGAATTCAAATTCTAACTACCATTTTCTTCTTTGGTTGTTTCTTATTTTATTTTTTTCTAGTTATTCAATTTTGTTGATTCATTTTAGTTTTTTTTTAATTTTGAATTTGATTAATCATAAGCACTATAATTTGTTAGACTAGATATTAGAAAGGCAATAAGTACTGGTGATTCTAGTCATTGTAGGATTGACCTGTACTTACTAGTGTTAGCATTTATAGCTGCACTATACACTTGCGGTTAAAACTAAATCGTCGTCGTCGTCATCAAGTTTTAAGCACCGTTACTAAGGACTATAAAATTGTTTTCAGTCATAAAATAAGTAATTGGATCACAACAATCAATCAACTTAATTTGCATTAACAAACAATCAAAACATGCCAAAGTATTCAACTAGGGTTCATCTGACCTAGATACTAATAGAAAAATTAGATATACATTAGCGAACACGAAATCATATCCATATATATAGAATACAGAATAAAAAAACATTAGAATCATAATTCTAAATCTCCCTTATTGTTTTCTATAGTGTATTTTGATAATGTAGATGATTAATCTTGTATTCTGATAGATTTCTCGATAAAAACTCTACGTCTCCCGCACCTTGAGCTTCGATTCACTTATGAAATTACCTCTAAACATCTCATAACAGTCTCACTGATTTGCCTCTAAAATGTCGCTTTTATATGAAAACTGAACTTTTTAGGTTATACACAATTGTGTGGACGAGTATGAACAAAAACTTGCATAATTGGAAATCACCGGATATCACGAAAGTACACAAACGTGCACTCCTTCCAAATTGTTAATTTTTTGTTTTATATCATGTTTTTATCTAAATTTCTCTCTTTTTTAAGTCTGTGAAAGCAATCATTACCCGTAAGCACACATAAAGCATATTAAATACAAAGGTACAAATCACTCAACACAAAATGCTCTTGGTGAGTACACCCTGGTGCATCCCTGGCATTCTCTAATCCGGTTCGAGAAATGTCTCTTAAAGGTAACGCGGCTCGTAATAAAAGAAAGACTTCGAACCAAGTGAAGTTGCACCGCACACCTCTCTGTCAGTGTACGATAATAGCTATGACCATCTTTTCTTTGGTATACGGCTTATATTTGGTAAAGTTTTCTTCATCTTATTAAAACTGGTCTCATCTTTATTAGCAAAAAACTACTCTATGGGCTATCGATGTTTTCAAGCAAACTTAAGAGGCAGATGCTTTCTTTAAGAAACGCAAAAATTTGCAAGAAAGAAATTAAGGCTGTTGGCTTGTTGCTTTGATAGATCAATCTTAGTGACAAAGGGGATCCATAACCCTAAGTCAAAATGTTCTAGTCAGCTGAGGCCTTTAACCTCTGTATAATTTGCATTCCTCCATCCCATTAATGGTTCATTGTTAAATGTCAATGACTCAATGTTGACTTCAACTACTTTGTTCCCTTCATTTGTATATGAGCAATCCTGCTCTAAGCTGTGTCACTTGACCGTTGTGCATCTGTCAATTTATCCACTGCTAATACACCATCTTACTTGCCAAAAACAAAAAAAGGAAAAACAAAAACATGGGGAAATTGTGTCTTGAGAGAGAGATAAGCGTCTTAAGATGACTTGGGGTAGGCTGATCGAGCAAGAATATCTATTGTCAAAATGTTGTCCCAGTGGCAGCAAACAACTTCACATGCTGCAGAAGCCAAGTTGGTCTTTAAACTTGAAATCTAGATAAAAACACCACTTAATAGACAACTTTACATGCAAGCTGGCATAGAATGCCGGCATAAGGTATAACATTTGCTTATAATGGCCGGTGACACCCGTATACACTATTAAACTAGAACTCTAAAAAGGGTAGTAAAACCTTGTGTCATTTCCTGCCAC
This sequence comes from Erythroxylum cassinoides, assembly GCA_027478405.1. Lineage (NCBI taxonomy): Eukaryota > Viridiplantae > Streptophyta > Magnoliopsida > Malpighiales > Erythroxylaceae > Erythroxylum > Erythroxylum cassinoides. The sequence continues at coordinate 37,527,432 of JANIPM010000233.1, forward strand.
TTACCACCAACTTCAATTTCTCAATTATCGCACTGTGATTCTAAATGAGACTTTTGTACATAAAAATAGCTGTTCCAGAGTTGATATGCCTTGAAATTGTCCTATGTGTTCTTCGTTGGATGGAAATAATGGGCAATGGTGGAACCTCGTTTAACTGTATTAGGTCGTTTGTGAGGCCGGAGCCACACCTGAATTTCATCTCGGATTTCTGGTGGTAGTTCGTCAATCACAGATGGATCAATCTCATCAATATTGTAACTCCATCTCTCCCGTTGAGCATTTTGATCTGTAGTATAACTCTCATGGTTGGTCCTATCTTCTGCAAGATGGCCCTCATCTTCTAGCTCAATATGACGTCCATACAAACAGTTACCACTTGCAGAACAAGAGCCTGCACCTAAATAACCAGATAAGAAGAACAGAAGGGTCCAGGATTAACAAGGATGAAGGCGCTATCATTACCTTGATCTGATTCACAATTCCCCTGTTTTGGCAGGCAGCAAAAGGAATTGTGATTCTCAAAGAAGTCCATGATTGTTCCCTGTTAAGCACAAGGAAAGAAATCACTTTAATCTTTTCACGCAGAAACATCTTGAATGGTACAGGTTTATAAGTTTGCAATATGCAGAGTTATAATATGATGAGTGCTAGTGCTCACCTTTTTCTTCAAAACATCTACTTTTTGTCCCCGTTTATTAGGCATGGTAAACTCAAAACTATGATCGTACACAGACAATTCTCTGTTACTCCTTTTTCTTCCTGAGCAAATTTCTGAAACATATAACTATCGTTGCAAGAGGAAATCAGAAAATATAATTGGAGGGAATGTAAACAATAACAAGAGTATATACCCATAGGCAAGGAAGATGAAGGCTCTAGAACATCTTGTGCCTGTTTTGGAGAACTGCAAGACAAATCCTGCCCATGCTAGAATCTCAACTTGGGATACACTAGAGAATATCCACATTGCACAATACCCGCCAAGAAATTCTAACAGTTTACACTAATGCTGGTACAAATATTGGTTATGACCAAATCTTCTTAGATGGGAATAGGGTTGCATAAATTAATGAGTACATAAACAATACAAGCAACTTTCTATAGGAGATAAATCAGCTTAAAGGCTAAGATTTAGAGCATGCAAGAAAGCAGATTGGACATGAAACAATCCTGTGCCATCCAAACAATATTGGCATAGAATAAAAGGAAATGAATCATGGTTTCGAACTTCTATACAGGTCAATTTGTTAACAATCATCAAAGAATCAGACAGATGAGCAAAAATAGAGTGATCTTTAAGCCCCTTTCATTATGTTATTGCATAGAACTAGCATCTAAGAATATGTAAATAAGTACACAGGATTATTAGATCACAAATGTCCAAACAACCATGGAAGCTAAATTTGATTAGAAGGAAAATGTTGAAGTTATGTTAACTATACCTGATCTTTATCTGTTCTTTTCAGTCCTTCACCCAAACAGGCATCATTATTAATTTGCACCTCAGACGATTCAACTTCTGAACAGCTTTCAGTTCCTGTATAAACAACCCCGCCTCTGTTAAGATTATGACAGTGGCCTTAACAAGCAACCAGACAAAAACAAAGGCTCAATAGTTCCGAGCAAAGTTTGAGTAGCAGAGAGTCAAGACTGTAATCACCTGAGGGTGATAAAGGTGCAGCTTCGGATATGAAATTGCCCAGGTTCTGTTTCAAAGAAGTTTGAGAAGGATGCTGGCCATTGAAGTATTTAGTGATGGAATATGTTCCCTACAGTTGTACAAGGGTAAAATTGTATAAAGGTAAAACCAGGCTGTTGATAAAGCAAATGGTGGAGGAATATTTAATTAGGAAAATACCAAAAACTCCTTGATTTATTCTTGAAAGATCAAGAGACTAGTAGTCAATTGGTTAAAAAATAGAAGATTAATGAAAAAAGCCTATGTATATGTAAAGGTAAAATGTCAAATCTCATAGCCCTTTAATATAAATATAATTAATGAAAGTTCAAATACACACAATTAATGCAAGTTCAAAAAACTCCTCGATTTATTCTTGAAAGATCAACTAATTAACTAATTGCTGAAAATGGAGAAGGGGCAAGAATCATTCAAATGGAATCCAAAAAAGTTTCTCAGAAAGGTCTTGTAAACATGGCAAGCAACAAATGCCAAAGCCCTTCACCTCCATCAATGCTAAACTGCTCCAGTTATACCACCACCAATAACAAAGTTGTGGTTTTCAATATCACCTAATTCCACTAATGACCGGAAGCTACTTTCCACATCCATCCTCCCTTAAAATCCAACTCCATTGTGGCAGCCATCCAATATCATGCAAATATCAACTTCAGGATGTCATGCTTTTGCGACCAAAGTAGTTCTGGTCATCTCAGCCATGAGTTGTGAAACTTTACACATTCTCGTTTCCACATCAAGAAAGGTTCTTTAAATGTTCTCTTATTCTTCTCAGAGAAATTTTCATAATAAAAATTGTAAACTAGCAAACAATAGTTCAGTACTATAGTCTAAAGGAAAAAAGTGATAGAGAAAGGCTAAATTTATTCTGAGTCAAAACAGGGCTCTTCTCATAGCATGAAAGCTTGTGAATCACTAAGCTGATTTGACAGGAGAGAAGAAAATCTCCAATACAGAAGTCCAGAATATACAAGAAATCAAGATTTCAGAACTATCCCAATCTTATGTAATATCAAACTTACAGTGGGTATGTCAACAATTTTACTGGCAGAAATGGAAAGAGCAGTTATCCCCCATCTGTTTTTTTGACTGACTTGTGTCTTAACTCCATAGCACCCCAGGTATTCTCGTAATGCAGATTGAAATAGGTTGAATGCATCTTCTTGAATTTTGGCAGTCCCATACCTCAATGGACAAGATTTCGAAGGGAACTTCTTGAATGAATCCGAGTCACCAGACTGCACAGTAACCAACAACGAGGGAGAAAAAAACAATATTGAAGGTTTATCAAAAATCAGAAAATGATAATCAACAACAGTTGCTATGAGATGAAGAAAAGCATTCTTGGAAATTGAATATTCATATATAAATCAGGAGGGGGATCAAGTACCTTGTGTGCACTAGCATGCAGAGTAAGGATGTGGGCAATCCGCTTATTCTGGTCTAAATCAGTGCAAAGGCGTTCACTGAGTTCTTCACAAAGTTGATTAAGCCAGTGTTGAACCTGAAAAAGCAACAAAGAAACACTAAATAATCAGCAAAGAATACATGCCTCAAGCAATACTTGGCCACAACAAGAATGCGTAAGGGATGACAGTTTAAAGCAATATTCGGAAGGGAATGCTGAAAGAACAAAATTTTGGATGAGACAGATTTTAAATCAACTTGAAGCAAAACAAAGCTACACTATTAACAAATTTAATTGTCGGATAAAACATTTCACTTTAGCAAACAAGGGTTTTTTCTGGTGTAACAAATTTAATTATGGTATTCATATGGTTGAAATAAAATCCTTACAGAGGCAACCGTCTTCAAAGCTCGAGGTCCAGGAAACGACTTTCCAGAACCATGGCTCTTAGGAAGAAGGCGAACCTGAACTTCATCCCCACTAATGCCTCTTGCAATGTTCCACAGCCAAGTACTGAAGTTCATGCATGTATAGGAATTCAGATGCACTATTGACAATGATTGGAAACAAAATGGATCACAATGTTGCTTATTAAGATTAAGGGGAAACATCATATAGGTTGAATACTACTGGAAGATAAATAAAGGTTCACACGTAAATTGAATCCTGCTGAGAATGAGCAAGAAGCCAATCTGGTTTAAGACAACAGCTTAAACAGAAGTTCGAAAAACTTTCCATTGGTTATATTGTCCCACATACACTGTGGAAAGAAAGTTCTTTGACGTGAGTGGACTGCAGCATTTTTGTTTCAGAACAATTACCCAGTGTTAGTGCCATAAAGATCTTGTAGCTTCTCCTCTGAAAACTGGAGTAGATCTCCAACAGTGTTCACACGCAAGTCACTTTGTAAGGAAGTCCCCAGCTTACCTCCAAGTTGTTTCCTACAATCAAATAGAAATATAATTTGGAAGACCACCAGAAACTTTAAAAAGGCAGTAAGTTTACATGGATAGAAAACTTTGCTTCTGTGCCTTAAAGAAGCTTGTATGGTATTTCAGCTTAATAGATCTGACAAGGAAATGATAGTAACATCACTAAATCTAGTACACAAATTGAAACAGGGAAAAGATAAAAGCTTACATCTTCTTTATTGGCAAAGAATCGAGCAAACCTTTTACAGATGAGGAAGGCACAACAGTTTGCTGAGCAGGTTTATTCATACCACTTGCAAGTTTTGCTAGAACCTACAAACAAAAGGATAACTTGAGGATATCCGGTTCAAGTTACAAAAACTAATTTGTGAAATCAACACATAGAAGAGATAACACTCATTCATACCTTATTATGAGCAATGCCAGCAGAGCATGTAAATTCTGTTTCTTTTAGTACCTGCATCCTAAGTTCAGCAACAATGATTGCCCCACAAGCTAATAACTTATCACGGTGATCAGCATCACTTCTACATAGCCATTCCTTAACATTTTGTTTAGCATCATTCCCATTCTAAACACATGAAAAAGTTCTCTTGTAAAATGAAAGAACTAAAAGACTAAGTAAATAAGATTACAGGCTCAAACAAATGGTACGGAGGACATTCTAAATGTATCTTCACAGAAATAAGGTTATTTGTGATATTTCAAATTTTACTACTTTATGGCATTACTGTGTTTACCTTTTTATGCGCAAATCAGCTTGTAGAAAAGAAGTGAAAGGGGTAAGTAGGGTTGCTTGTTAAAGGAATCACTCATTGACTAAAAGAACCATAGGTGCAAAAAATAAAAATAAAAAATGTCCTAATACCTCATTCTGAAGCCCCAAAATATGTGATTCTAGGGTTTGCTGAGTTATCATTCCCAAGCTTTCAGGAGGAGTTTCTGTTAGCATGGTTGCTGCAGCGTCGGTAAGATCAAGATAAACTTCATCAATTGAAGCCCTTTCACACCGCCCTTTCCTTGCAAGAATGGAAACCACCTGCGAACATGAGATAGAGAAACTTTCCAGATGAACTAATGATAGGATATGCATAAGAAGAAGGCCAAACCTCACATACCTCAGAACCAGCATTGCGATAAGCATTCAAGTCAGCTTTACCACGAGCAACAGGGACTTGAACCAGAATAATTTGAGGGCAAACAGCTTTTGCCTCGTCACCTCGCATAGAGCTAAAAGTTGAAAAATAAATCAGAATAGGTAGAAAGTATAAGAGAGTTAGCAAACAGAACATTCCACATACCGTTTCACTCCAAATTTACGAGCCTCATAGCTAACAGCAATCAAGGCGCCGCCTTTCCATTCATTGTATTGCACAACTGCAGTGGGTAAACCCCTCAACTCTGGCTGCTTCCGCTGCTCAACTACATTTTAAGACATTGCAGCAAAGTCAGCCAACAGAATTTTGGAACTGGACCCATGAATTACCCCATAATTTTAAAAATCGAGAACAAGAAAGTGAAATGGAGGAAGAAAACCTTGAACGTAGAAGCAGTCCATGTCTACGTGAGCTATGATCCTGGGATCATTTGATTCTGGTCTTGCCACCGGCATATTCCTTTTCCCTCCGCCACTTACAGAGTAATCTAATCTGTACGGAAGACTCCTAGGACTAGATTCGGTTGTACACAGTCAACTATAATCCCGGAAAACCTTTTCGCTTCTTTTTTGGTTCGGCGAAAAACAAAACAAAACCGTTTTACTGAAACTTTCACCTGAGTAGAATCCTTTTTCAATATAGATTACGGTTTATTATTACATTCTTAATCTTTTGTGTTAATAATCTTCTTATGCAGTAGGAAAAGATTAAAAAAATAAATAAAAGGCTGCTAAATACAAATAGAGGGTCAATTCCATTTCAAAAAAAGAAAAAGAGGGTCAATTCGCGTGACATTGCTAAACCTAACACTATTGAAAAATGTTACGTTACGTCAATCCCAATTGCTATTGCTCTCTCAATCAGTATACGAAATGACGTCTTTCAATTCTCTAGATTTTTTTTTTCAAACAGACTTCGACGCTATAGATTAATTCGTCTCCCTCTGAATCTCTGCTAGCTTCCTTATAATTTCACACTTCCACTCTCCTCGTAGTTGCAGCTTGCAGTTTATCTCCTCGTAGTGCTGTCCTTTACGTCTCCATTTTCCTCACAAAGTCGGAGTCTCTATTCTCCTTGCAATTCCCATTCCACTCAGTGTTCCAGAATCCTAGAAAAATTGTTGGAACTGTTTAAGGTGGGTGAGATACAGAACGTCGTTTCGTGTTTCTTGTTAAAACTTCTCATATTGCAGCAATTGATGTCCATTGGTAAACTTGTTCTTAGCTTCTTAGACAATAACCTTCACAGAAACTCCATTATTAGGAAAATCAATTGCAATTTACCGTTTGCATGTTGCTCTTATAAAATGAAGATTGTGATTTTTATGTGATTCTTCGTAATGTATTAAGTCCTCCACATAGCACTGTAATTAAAATTTATGCATATGGCTAGATGATAGTTCTTTGGATGTATCCCATGGTATTCACAAGTTTCTGGAAATTCCATAAACCACAAGTGTACTTGTTGTGGCAATTCTTTTATCACTTAATTAGTGGTTGCTGCCTATGTATGTATTTATTTATTACTTCATGGATCTTTAGCTTCATAATACCTAAAACAATCCATGTGAACAAAGCCTAGACTTTGCTGTTCATGCTTTCATGGGAAAACCCTTTTGCCTACTTGTGTACCTTGTCACTAATTGATCATCTTTTATTAGTATAAGTAAAACAAGTAAATGGAGAATTTTGCTCAATTGTATTTCTGGAAAAATCACAGGTTTTATACTACTTACACGCTACAACGTTGGCCTGTAATTGTGTTAATTCTTACAGCTATATGATTACAATATGTAACTACAATTATGCCAATTCTTACAGCTAGATGATTACAACATATAACTATAATAGGAAGTCAACCGATTGTGTGCTATAGTTAAGGGATCTTTTATCTCAAGTATCCTGTTGTCCCTGATAGCCCCCATCAAACAAGAGACTTTCTTGGAAGGACTCGAAGCTTGCTTTTCAGCTCCAAAAATCACACAGAGGATAATGGTTTTGTAAAAATGTCTGTGATTTGATCCTTAGTGGAAATATGTTTGACGGTGAGAACCTCCTTGCTGCATTGTTCACGTACGAAATGATAATCGCACTCAATGTGTTTGGTCCTTGCTTTAAAGACTGGATTAAGAGATAAAAACACTAGCACCATGTTATCACACCAAATCGTGATTGGTTGAGGAATGGTGTGACCAAGTTCCTTCAATAGAGACTTTATCCATAAGATTTCTGCTACAACATTGGCCATTGAGCAATACTCTGCCTCTGTAGATGAACGAGCAACTGTTTGTTGCTTCTTAGAACACCAAGAAATGAGATTTTGTCCCAAATAGGCAGCAAAACGGCTGGTTCATCTTCTGCCCACATGATCTCCAGCCTAATCTGCATATGTGAATACTTACAGGTTGGTGGTGGAGCTACGAACAATTAGAAGACCTTGTGAAATCGTATCTCTGACATAGCGAAGGACTCTCTTACAAGCCTGTCAATGTAAGTCTATTGGAGAAGCCATGAATTGGCTTAGCTTGTTTACGGCATACGTGAGATTTGGGCGAGTTAAACAGACGTATTGGAGAGCTTCTATT
>JANIPM010000233.1:37580328-37607317 GCA_027478405.1 Erythroxylum cassinoides
TGACATCCCAGATGATGATGGCGTAATTTTGGGTTTTCCTTGGCTAGCGTCACTTGGTGAGGTTACACACAACTGGGTCAATCTTACTATGCGTTTTCAGCGTGGATGATTGACAATAGAATTACGGGGTGTCTCTTCGTTGAAGGATTCAGCTGTCAGTCTGACTTCAATTTTCAAGATTTCAGATGATGAAATTTATGCCCGCCCTTGGTCGATAATCGGAACACCACATTTGGAATCACAAGACTCCCTTTTTTCTTGGTCTTTATCAAACTTCCATGGAAAAATAATGATACGTGCAACGTGCAGAGCTCAAGCGGAGTAGGTTTGCACAATATTATAAATTCTTGAATGTCTTTATAGTTGTCAGATGTGGGATTCCTGACACACCCCTTTCAGTCCAGAGCAAGACTGGACATTTGATGGACATATTGGGCAAAGGGACATAACCATGCACCTCTCCAAACCATCGAGACAAATTAACTTGGCTTTGATTACATGTTAGAAAGTGGCTAACTCATCCCCAAAAGTTAGCTTAAGAGGAGGAGGTTTGCATAATATTATAAATTCTTAAATGTCTTTATAGTTGTCCGATGTGGGATTTCTGACAAGGCAAGAAAATGCTCTGAACTTGACCATTAACTAAAAACAATTAAAGAAAAGTGGATAAAGAAATAAGAGAAAACGTGGGCAGAAAGAGGTTGCTTTTCCAATCACCGAAAAAGAGTTAAATTCTATAAATTCATAATATTTGCAATTGAAAACAATATTAGACTGTTGATATGTAAACAGTATAGCGGAGGCCTGATAAAGGAAAGTCATAAGGAAGTAAAAAACGCGTGCATATTTCAGAAAATTTACTCAAACATCTTTTTACAGATATCAATTGTGAACGGTGGTGATAGATCAATGAAATGATAAGCTGAGAGCGTTTTCCTCCCCTTTTTTCTTGGTGAAATTAGGATTGTCCAGTGCTAAACTTTAAATAATGTTGAAGGGTATATCCTCGATTTCAATCTGAAAGTGATTATTTAGAAAAGAAGAAAGAAACGTGAACTTGTTTAGTTTAGACTTGACTCAGATTGGACCAACATGAAATTCTAGAGATCTAAAGGGAAAGTCAAACCAATTTAACAAATTGAGTTGAGAAGAGTTGCGAGGATGGATGGAGATCAAAACATTCAAGTGGAGACCGGTAAGAGGACAAAGGACAAGAGAGCAGATGGGGTTGCTTGAAGGGGAAAACAATTTCCATATCTGATGAGTTATCTCTTTTCCAATAAAGGAGATTTCTTGAAGGAAGACATTGTTTTCCAAATCTGTTCACTACGTTTCATACCATTTTGGAAGTGCAAGTATTGTGTCCGAGACAATGTTTGATAATACTCGTAGAAGATTGACAATAACAAGACACTGTGATGAGGGTGGAAGTGAGAGTTCTGACTTAGATTTTCTTTTGCTTCTTCTTAACAAAAGCGAACAAAGGGCCAAGTGTGGTTGAAAAAGAGAATATTATTACTCAGTGAAAAGAGAAAGTGGAAAAATAAAAAAGACTAGTAAGCAGTCAGTGAGTCAGTGAACCTTCCTGCACTGCGCTTCCTCTCTCTGTCACTGTCTCTGTGGATCATCATTTCACAAAAGGAAAACGCTTTTTTGTAGTTCACGCCAGACTATGTCAAAACCCCATCTCTGATTTGGGATTGGACGTATGATCTGTCAAAACTGTTGTGTTTCAATGAACATGCTCCATGAACTTTCACACTTGGGATATTACTGCCACAGACGGGAGTTGGGGCGAACAATGATAAGAGAGGAAGATGTTTGCTTTTGTTTTATGTTTTGTGCTACGTGGAATATACGTCGCCAAGATTAAAGCTTTGAATGCATTGAAGATGCTATACGTGTAGCAGCAATAACTTAATCCTTGGGACCATAGCTTTTCGATCATTTTCAATATAAAGCAATATTATAATGACTATGGATGTTGACCAATCACTGTTCAGTCAGGTCTGTCTCTACGTTCATGCGGAACTGTTTAGGAAGAAGAAAGATAAGACAGAGAAAGTGACAGTATCCAAATTCTTCATCTCTTTTAACATGGGGATGAAATATGAGTAACCATTTCCATTTGTGAGTCGTGTCTTTGAGGCCATTTGGTTGCTCCAACTCCAACTACTCAAACAGAGGGCGAAGTCAAGAAAAATTATTAAACATATGGGATAGGGACGTACTCAATTCACTTATCATTGCTTGGTCTTAGCAATATCACATGTTTCCAAGTGCGGATTAACTTGTTGAATAGTGTGGATCACTCTGAGAGGGACTTGGGAATTTATACTTTTGAAGCTCTTATATTAATTTGATATATAACCCAAAAAATAAGAAAAGAAATTTGATTTGTCAAACTTATGGAAATATTTTTCTATTTTTGTAAATTTTGAGTGTAATAAAAAATAATTATTAAGACATATCTTCTTTACGAAACAGCATTCACTTATATAAGGTTTCTTGTGTGAGCTTAGCCATCTAGCAACTCGAGTATACGACTCCTCTTCCTAAACAATAGTATTAGCTACAAAAGCCAAAAAGAAGAAACAAAATAAAGAAACCCTCGTTTCCCTCAAAACCCTGCAATGTGTCCTTTGTTCCTCGGCCTTGAAAAGAAAATACTGAATTGATGGATAGAACCATGAGAATCACTGTATTCTTTCTCTGCAAATTCAAAAGGTGAAAAATCAGCAAGAGAAGTGAAAAACTGACCAAACCCTTTCTATATAAGCAACAACTTATAGTCTGTCCATCCCAACCAAAGTGAGCCAATCCCAATCAAAGATTCATCTATGTATAGAGTAGAGACCCACTACACTCTACCACTCACCAAGTTGTTGCTGCCTTAACTTGGCTCCCCCGAGTCGACGCCTGTTCCTTCCGTTTCTTGTCTTCTTTCTAACACCGACTTGTCTTGGTTTCCACTGAAGATTAGATTAGGAATGAGAACAGAAACCTACAAAAGGTGATTGCTACCAGTCCTGTGCAGTTGCTTACAAAAAACCACCCTTTTGTTCCACCAATAAGATAGCTCTCCAACCACACCGCACTCTTCCATTTATGGCTTTGGCTTCCTAAACTTTCACCAAACATAACCACCGCCTTTCTGTCTCCGTGTAAAGTTGGAGTCTTTTTAACTTTGAGGAAGAATGTGATTTCTCTGATTTTTAATGGTTATAGTGCAGAAAACTAGACTGATATAACTTCTTGTATTTGGAGCAGAAAAATTCAGCATGGAAGCTTTTAATACTTCCATTCCTTTCCCTTTGTCGTTTACCTTCAATACCAGTACTAGCAGTCCTATTGCACACAATACCATTAACAACCCATGGATGGATAGCAGAATATGGAGCAAACTACCACAGAGGTTAGTTGATCGTGTGATCGCTTTTCTTCCTCCTCCAGCGTTTTTCCGAGCTCGTTGTGTCTGCAAGAGATGGTACGCTCTTCTGTTCTCAAGTAGCTTTCTTGAACTCTATATCCAATTAACACCTCGCCGCCATTGGTTCATCTTCTTCAAGCAAAAAGGTCTCAAAAGCTACATCTACAGAAATAACGCCACCAGTGGCAACCAGGGCCAAGGTAGAATCAATTTTGACGGGTATCTTTTTGATCCCTACGAAATTGCATGGTACAGAATCACCTTTCCTTTTGTTCCGTTTGGATTCTCTCCATCTGCTTCTTCAGGTGGCTTAATCTGTTGGGTCTCAGATGAGGCTGGCACGAAGAGTCTCATTCTTTGCAACCCCCTGGTTGGTTCTCTTTCACAGTTGCCACCAACTTTAAGACTTCGTCTTTTTCCATCAATTGGCTTAAAAGTTGGTCCGACTTCGATCCATGTGGTGGCCGCTGGAGATGACTTGATATCTCCATATGCAGTCAAGAATTTATCAGCTGAAAGCTTCCATATCGACGCAGGAGGGTTTTACTCACTATGGGGAACAACTTCTTTCCTGCCAAGGCTTTGTAGCCTCGAATCAGGCCAAATGTTACACGTTGGTGATAAATTCTTCTGCATGAACTATGGTCCATTTAGTGTTCTAGCTTACGATATAGCAGCAAACAATTGGTTCAAAATTCAAGCTCCTATGAGGAGATTTCTACGTTCTCCGTGCTTAGTAGAGAGTAGAGGCAAACTGATTCTGGTTGCAGCAGTTGAGAAGAGTAAGCTGAATGTGCCAAAAAGCTTGAGACTTTGGAGCTTGCAAGCCTGCGGGACAACATGGGTAGAGATAGAAAGGATGCCACAGCAACTCTATGTTCAGTTTGCAGAACTTGAGGTCGGTCGTGGGTTTGATTGTGTTGGGCATGGTGAGTTTATTGCAATAATGATCAGAGGATCGGACAAGGCTTTACTGTTTGATATATGCAGGAAGAGGTGGCAGTGGATTCCTCCATGTCCATACCTTAATAATGGAGGTCCTGGCAATGGGGGAAACGGTGAATTGCATGGTTTTGCTTACGAGCCTAGACTAGCTATCCCCATCACAGGGCTTCTTGATCAGTTGACACTTCCATTTCGGTCCTTCACCGAATAGAACAAGAAATGATGGGTTTCTGAGGGGACAGTGGAAGAAGAAGTTTGTAATAAATAAATAGTGGTTAGTAGTAGTGACAGTGCAACTTAGGTATCATCCTAGCAAAGAATGGAAGGCATTTGCACGGACTGTGTTATCCTTGATGTTGAATGTTGATGATAATCTTTCATATTATATAAGAAGTTTTTTTGTATAATTAATTAGGTACGTACGGCTTTTACCTTGCAAATTAAGAAGAGCTACTTTACTACTCTACCACCATCTTTAATCAAATGGAACCAGCAACTTCTATGCAGAGACCGCGGACATGACTGTTACGTTCTTCGAATATAAGACGTTTATTAACATACTTTGTGCGCCAATATTATATAATTAAGGAAACAAGGATTGGTAAAAGCAGGATTTATCTTCATATGACTTCTCGGCAGCTCAATTCAAAGCAGAAGTAATTAAAGCCAATTTTCCTTGTATATATAAACAAGCATATTAACAAAGTTTAGGACAGTGATTGGCATCCTGACACAAGATCATCAACACCAAATTCAGTCAACAGAAGATCTACGAAAGCAGACCGACGTCGTTGCGACTACATTCAGTTTTCCAAGAAGCAAACTAGAGTTTCTCTTTAAAAAACTATGCTAACAAAAATGTTAGATTTGAACCTCATGAAATTAAGCTGTTGGAAAGTTTCTCGACACTTTGTTCAATTTTTTAAAATTTTTTTGTGATGTGACCTTGAAATTTCCTAATTCATTGTTTATGAGTTCCAAATAATACTTTCATGAGTTTATGGTGTTAAATAAAAAACTTTGATTGAATTTATAACAAACTCAGATAGTCTCTTAAATTTTATGGAGTTGAAGTTTGATAAATGTTAGTAAATTTAAACTTTTCATTATATGTTGCTATTGTCTTGGATCTATGGCATAAGGTGCGATATGGGGAGTTTTATTTTGACAAAGTAGAAAAGTATAATTTTTAATTAAAAAAATTGAAGATAGTTTGACAAAAGGCATTTAAGTCATTTTAGCGGGATTGAAATTAGTAGTTCAAGTCAATCTACCATTGGATGGGCTAACGTTAGATCTAAATTAAGCGTGAAATTGAATACGGAATAAAAAGTTGATCGTAAATCAAAACTTGCTAGGTATTTTGTCACAACCTGAATTTTCATATATTTTTTTATTACTATTTAGTACCATTAATTTATATTTTTCTCATGTAGTGTAACTTTTTCTAATTATTTTTTATTCTTGAATTGAATTTTTAAGTAGTTTAAATTTTGGTGCATAGAAAAGGAAATTTTGAATTTCATTAGAATTAGTTTAATGAGGAAATAATTTAAGAATTATTGATGAAAATTAAATTTGGTTACTTGAAATTTTTAGAGAAATTATTAAGAATAATTGATGATAGTAAATAAATTGGAAGAAAATACCTTAGAGATGAAATAAATTGCAATTATTGGAGAAATTTATTTTGAGGTTGTTAGTTAGCTAATCACGTGTTAAAAATAAGTGAATATATATTTTAAAATAAAAATAAAAGGTAAATAGATAAATAAGGACATTGAATGAAATAAGTGGAAGAACACTCACTAAGGACATAGTTGGAATTTCACATTACAGGGCATTGATGGAATTTTGTTTTTGAAGTTTTTTATTTAGGATATAAGATATGCAAAAAAAAAGGGGGATCTGGGACAAAAGGGAACGACGTCGCCGGAGGAGAAGAGGAAGAGAGGGTGAAAAAAACAAAGAAAAAAAGAGGCTTTGAGGAAGAGGAGGACTTGATTCCAGCAATAAGTGAGTGAGATTGAATCCCTTCTTGAATTTGTCTTTCGTCAATTTTTTTAATGATTATTTTGAGCAGAATTTTGCTAGAAATACTGATCTTTTATGGCTATTTATATGTGTCCAAATTGGTTGTAAAAGAGAATGAGAAAATATGATTTAGTTTGTGGGATACATGTTAATAAGTGTAGTTGTTCTATTTAGGACGAGAATAACCAAGTTGTTTGCTCTAAAGAATTATGAATTTGAAAAAGAGAAAAAAAATAAAGTTTTTAAATATTCGTATCCATTTTCTTTCCATAAAAGGGAAAGTGCATAAATTTTACATAATAAGAGATATGGTCAAATTCTCAAAACTAGTGTATTTAGTAGAAATGAAGTTGATTCCATATTATACTCATGATTTGAGTACCTATAGAACTAATTTAGAAGTTAGTTAAACTATGAAGTTTGTAGGTTTAGAAGTTTTTTAATTGTTTATAAAATGATTTGGATAAATTCGTAATGGTTTGGGAGATATAATTGATTTGCCATAGTCTTTTTAGATTATTACAACATTAATTGTGTTTTGTTATTGGAAGCTAATTTCGGGGACTTTATGAATTTAATTTGTAAAGATATTCATATATATATATATGTTGCTATATGAGTAAATTTTATGATTGTGGTGAGTCATTATGAATTTCCTATGCAATGGTTTTTCGTTTGAATCGAGAGATTTTCTTAAAATGGATGGTGTAGGGAATATTTGAATGCTCACGAGAAATTTGTTAGATTGTCAATGATGTTATGTATAAATATTGTCTTTAACTATTAGACTATGATAAAACTTTATGGCATATGCCTTGAACTTTTTCTAGAATGGAAATGGGTTATTTGTTTAAAAATGTGGAGTGAAGTGAAGCACACTCCATGAAAATTGATAATAAATGAATTAATTAAATTAAATTAATAGAACACCAAAGCGAGGCTACTTAGGAAAATTTTCTTGAACAATTAACTAAATAAGGTGGCATAGGAAAAGGACGTTACTTAGGTTTTAGCAAAATACTTAAGTGAGGTGACTTGGGAAAATTTTATTATACAAAGAACTAAATGATATGGCCTAGGCAAAAGACCCAAGTAACATGATTTAGGCAAATTTTATTAAATAAAGGCTTAAATGAAGTGACTTATGCAAAATTTTCTTAAATAAAAACTTAAGTGAGGTGGCTTAGGAAAAAGACCTAAAAGAGGTGACTTAAGTAATGAAATAAGAATCCTTAGTTTAAAGAGTTAACGTAAATAAATCAATACTTAGTGAAGGGCATGCGCGATGAAATTGAGCTACATAGGTTATTTATGTTTTATATATTATTGCTTATTGAAGGAAATGATATCTTGTTAAGTGGTTAATGATTGTAGAGATTGATGAACTTACAAAGTAATGACTATGAGAATGCTTATTTCAAAAGTATATTTCTTACTTAAACCTTGAAGTGAAATGTGATATTCAACCTCATGCCTTGATGCGGGTGACGCTTGTGTTGGAGTATTATTGATACATCAGTAGGCATGTTTGTGTGTGCGCATAAGTAGTGAACTTACTACTTATTTTATAAACCAAATTAGTTTCCAAAATAAAAATGAAATTTTGATGTAAGACAAATTTTTCCCGTCATTTTTATTGTTTTTTCCCTCCTTTAAGAAAAAGGGAAAAAGGTTATTGAGTTGACTTAATAATCGTAGTAGCAGCAGTGAGTGTGAGTAAGGTCTACACATGGTTGACCAAATTTGTCTAATTGATCTTATTTTTCTTACGTATTTGCAACATTATATCTTTAGACGTCAATGTTGCCAGCTTGATCTCGGACACGCATTCTCACCTCGGCAACCTCCCAAGTTTTACTTTAACCCATGTTTTTCGTGAAGATAATCAGTGCGCTGACTTCTTAGCTCGTCTGGGCTCGAGTACGGTACGCAGTGAGTGTGTGTGGCCTACTCTCCCGTCGGACATGCTTTATTTATTACGCGTTGATGCGCATAAGATCGCCTTTATTCGTCCTTAACTTCTATTTTGCCTCTGATGTACCAAAAAAAGACGTCAATGTTGACATTAGAAGCATTAGTATGGTAGTAAAGGAACATTATTATTCCTTTATGATATTAGCTTGCTTTTTATATTTCTCAACACTTTAATCGTTCCAATTGAAATAGTGTCCCATAACTAAAGCAATGTACGTGGGCCAGGCTACTTGGGCACATTTAGTTTAGTTCCTTTCTAAGGTCGACGTACATTATTTACTCGTCCTTCCTTTTATCGGAAAATTTCTTCTTTCATGATTCATAATTTATGAGAGGAGATGGTAAATAGATTCTTCTAAGAACTAAAAAACTCAGTTCACAAAACGTTGAATTGAAGTTCAGAAAACAATGGAAATCATTGAGAATCACTAATATTTACTTATTAAACTGCTTGTACATTTAACAGTTGAAGTAGGAGCGTAAATGAATTTATAAATAATTGTTAATGAGCACAACGAGTTTTTTTTACCCCTTCACCTCAATATAATTTTAATGACTTTGAATAAATTAGGAGTATACCAATTGAAGTAAAAAGAAGAAATAGCACATAAGAATATCTGTTATTAAGTTTTCCTTAACTATATTCCTTTAGTACATCATGCATAAACAAACAAAAAAAAGAGTTCAATATTATGACATACCAAAACCATTATATGATTTTTGTATTTTTTATGGTTATTATGAATAATATTGATTACAATATAATTGAAAACCAATAAATTGTTTAAGGTGCATATTTAGATAATATTGACTATGTAACCATAAAAATAAAAAAAGAATTGACAGTGGCATAAAATTTTCTTATACCATAAAGGATGCAAGTATATAGTATACAACCAAAACAAATGAGAGTGGAATAGTAGTTGATTTAGAGTTGAGTTAGCTAAGCCCATTTGGCGAGCAAGGACATGCAGGCAGTGCCAAGCAAAAGAGAAATGGTAGCTCCAAATTGCAGCCTTAAGTTTCCTTGCATCACAGGGTTCATGAAATCTTCAGCCAGCAGGTCTACCAGCGCCATGTATATTAGGATTCCCGCAGCAGCCGCATTGAACACGCCTTCCACGATCAAGGCCTTGGTGCTGTTCTCGTCGTACGCATGGGATATGACCATCCCTACGCCTATTGCCACTGGCGTCGTCAACGAGAAGAAGAGCACCATCACTGCTATGTCTCTATACTTAAACTTCGCCTGCCACATCAATCCCTCTTAATTACTTTTATGGTTTAATATATCTATTAAGTAAATATTTATCTATTAATCACATAAATAAAAATTAATATTTTAAATCAAACCATTAATTTTTTGTAAAAAATCACTTAATTAAAAATTTTACAAATTTAAACATTAAATTAAAAAAATAGTTATTCGATTAGAAAACGAGCCCTAAGATTTCCAGTCATACTCATACCATCTAAACAGTGCAGGGATGTGTCCCCTCACTGGACCCACCCACGCACATATCATTATTGTTTTGTTATCCTTTTCATTTGATACTTCTCACGTATGGATGGACCATACTTTTTAAAACTATCCTCACTTATCATGTTATTTTGTGCGGCTCCTTTTGACTTTTCTTCTTGCAAACAAAAACAAACATACATGCGCTAGCTTTGGTAATGAACTAAAATTAGGTCTATTTCTAATTCGTTTTAGGTTAGCCCTTTTAAAATATGGTTTGGATTCAGCCGATATTGAACTCAATCTAAGCTCACTGAGGTTATTGTAGGACAAAAAAATAAAATTAAACTAATATTATTTTATTATAAAACCTTTAAAAGTTAATTTATTAACTTTGAACCCGCTTAGACCAAATTTCAATTGCTCAATCTAATATGCATTACATGTGTGTGTAAAAGGAGGCAGAGGAAGAAAGGTACCTGGGAAATGCATCCGCCGAGGCCCATGCCTTCAAAGAATTGATGAAAAGTTAATGCCGCTACAAGGGGCTTTACAGCCTCTGTACTATCATTGGTGCCCAGTGAAATCCCAATTATCACCGAATGAACCACAATTCCCAGCTCCAGCACCTTTCACATTCACCGATTTGCTTATTAATTGTTCCAATTGCTTTTGGGCAAGATGGGAAAGACGGGGGTACATACAGAGAAAAGCAGGGGAGCAGAACAGAGTTGTTGAAGTGGCAATCATACCTGAGATACAATTCGATGCCTGAAAAGATCAGAGGACTGAGTCTGATTACTACCCTCCGATGCAAAAATACCTTCATGAGCATGTCCATGAGTGGCATGAGTATGAACATGCAACTGACCCTCGCGCTGCCCTCGCAGCTCTACGTCTCCTTGATAATGATCATCATCTTTCTCCGAAGTAGCCTTATTAAAGTGCGTCCTCGTATAATAACTTGTTGCAAAAGCATCAATCGTCATTGTCAAAATCGCCGAAAGCATCGCTATAAACCCAGTGAAAGGGAACTTCTGCCATGGGTTTTTGCTAAGACAAGGATTGGTCAAGTTCTCGTATGCATCAGGCAATATGTGAACGAACCCAGTAGAGAGAATCACACCAGCGGCGAAAGCTTTGATCAGAAAGAAGATATTGCTTCCGGGTTTAAGACAAGGAAACTTTTTGCCAACGATTGGGATAAGAACACCAAGTGCACTGGCAACAAGAATGGACACCATTGCGACCACCTTATACTTGAGTGCTTCAGACCTCTCATGTTTGCCTGTTTCGTCGTCACCTGCGTCTTTATCACAAGTACACTTGCACTCTCCGTTTACGGAGATAGGAAGACGAAGAAGGGTCAGAACAAGAAGAAGAGAAAAGTAGGTAATGCTAAGCTTGGTGGACATGGCTAGAGAGAGAGAGGCTTGAGAAAGTGTAAATGCGTTTGTTAATGGAATGCTGGTATTTAACAGAGCAATGGTTGGAGGGTAGCAGAGAGAGTGATAAAAAGAAGAAGGAAAGCGGCGTGTGTCTGGGAATGGGGATTGGCTTAGTCATGGCAAAGGTGTGGAGGGTTCTACAAATGGCGACATTATGAGTTAATCAAAAGCTAAATGCTGTGATTAAAAGGAAAGATACTTCCAGTCAAAGAAGGTACAATTTGACATGTGCCGACCCACTGGGTGTACCCTAATATCACATCAATTGTGAAGAGACATGAAAGGACGAGATTTTCAGACATGCGGCTTCTGTGATTCAAGGAAGACATTAATTGCAAGCTGAAAGGAAAAGGCATTTTTAATCTCTCTTTCACTTTTTTATTCCTATTTAAAATCGTTGGATCCTTTACTTGGATATACACGCTAGCACATGTAGCTTTTTTAATTAAAATGAATCTTAATTTCGTATATATGCTTATAAGACAAAATATAATATAAGAATCTAAATTTCGTATGCATATAATATAATATAATATAAAAATTATTAAAACGATTATAATGTTTTTAACTTGTTGATGATATTAATTAATGGACTAAATGTCAGTTAGCGTAAGAAGTATGAGAATTTTTGGAGAATCGAAAATTTCAAGAAAGTGATTTAAGGAGAAACTTTTAGCTGAAAGAAAATTATACGCGAAATTTCATATTAATTTTGTAATTAATCAACACAAGTAATTAACCCTAGAATTGCAACATACTATATTCAATAATTGGATTGATAAATACCTGGAAATTGGGGAAACATTAAATCCATTGTAATATTCTGTAAAGCGACGCGATAGAGATGCAAAAGATTTGCTACTGCTATTCCGAATCCTTAATAAGCAAAAGTACACACACACATACAGTTCTCAATGGGGCGACTGTATTTAAAGTCGACTAGCAGTAAGGCCTCCTGTGCACTGCAAATCATGGGTCAAGCCTACCTATCATAGCAAGCCCATGAACACAGGCCCAATGACACATTAAAGAGAGAATTACAATTGATATCTAATTAATCGGGATTTATACAAAATAATTTCAATGATGCTAGTACATAATTATGATAAAATTCTATCATTAGCAACATTTATAGTCAAGGACAGATTATTTTTTAGTGATTCAGATTTCAGAATATATAAAACTTAACGTTTCAAAATTTAACTTTTAATTAATGCAGTCTTCTATTAATTAAATAATATCAGACTACTTATCTTTTTTTCTCCTGATTTACTAGTGTCAGCATGGAGCCCACATAACTCCAAAAGGTTGTGCTCAATATAACCAACACCGTACGAGACTTGGAGTTGGTTACGTTAGTGTAACAACCCCAGTTAATATTAAATATTATTTCGAATAAAATTATAAAATAATTTTTAAATTTTTTAAAATTATATTATAGACCAATTTTATCACCATCTAACAAAAGGTCATCTTTTAACTTCTGTACATATAAATTCATTAGCAAGGTATATTATAGTTTCTACATGACCTCTCTCTCTCTATCTTTCTATCTCTAATGGCAACGTTGGTTTTGTCATATACGGCAAAATAGAAAGGTCAGTACTCACCATCTCTCTTTCCTATTAAGTGGATTTAACGTGACTTTGTCATCCCACTGTTTTTTCTCTCACTACCTGTGCTGTCTTGCAACATGCGTGTTCCTATATCTGGACGAAATTTTATGGCTCAATCATCTGTCTTTCATCTTTTAAATGAGATAGTTTCATTTCATGTACCATTTCTACAACTTCTACTTCGCTACTCTCTTTGTCTTTCTTTAGTTCTCACTTTTGCTTCTCTTCCTCTCCATTCAACGTAGCCAACTTCTCTGATTGCTAGGAGTTCCTTTGGCTCTAAGAAGAATAGCAGTCGCTTGGGAAAGAGCGGCAGTGGCTCCGGGAAGTAATGTTGTCATATGCCTTTGGGATATCAGACATGAAAATGATTTCTTATTTTAGACCAAATTCGTACTTAGTTTGGAAGATGCCTACCCGTCCTTTTATGCACCATAATGGATAAGGTTAACTTCTGGTGGTATATCATCATCTCAACATTCATTTGTAAAATCATGTGATGACTAAAAAATTATTAATGTGTATAGAATAAAAACATCACTATTAGTCGAAAACCGAAAGAGATGTGTGAAGCAGAGATTACATCTGGATTTGCTATCCTGTCAAGATCGTTCCACTGCTTATTATTGTGCTATGACTAGTTTGGTATTGACTCAAGATGACACGTATTTATTGAATACAAAGAAGAAGGTTGATGTTGAGTTTGGTTGTAACGCGCTTATGAATTTTAAGATGGATAAGCACCTTTTCATTAAAAATTATAAGGGGATGGTTGGGATAAAGTTGGAATACAATCGATAAGTTGCAATTAACAGCTAGGTGTTATGGAAAAATAAAAGAAACAGATGAATAACACAATATCTGCATCGTAGTCAAGGCCACTGTCTTGAAAGCGATTTCGCCGGACTATGGTGCAATCCAGAAACTCGAGCTTGAATACAGTCTAAATCTAAATTTTTTTAATAAAAAAGCTTGAACTCGATTTAAAGTCTAATCAACTCATGTCGATTTTGTTAACTTTAGATAGGTACAATCATATCAGGTCAAGTGAGACCATTTTTGTCCCTAATCTTATATAAAGGAGAAAATAAAAAATTATATTAAAGTCTATCTTAGAATTTAATGTAATCTAATTAAATTTGAAAAAGTAACGTTTTTGCTTCAAATGAAAAGGGGAATATACCCGTAGAACTCTTGCACTTCATAATTTCATAGGAGAGTTAGAGTGGGCCTCACTCTGCATTCCACGATGCTAGACTTGATTACATTGCCCTTATCGCCACTTCGGCTGACTTGGTTATTGCCTCCAATATTATAATTTAAAGGTGCCTTCTTATAATTGAGATCCTCCTAGGACACCTCGTGAGTAATAAAAATAATAATAATAATTTGAGGATTATCATTTTCTAATTTAGTTTTGTAGAATCTCTTATTCTTTAGTCGGACATCGTACAACTCCAAAATGGAAGTCAATTCGGTCTGTTGGTCCCATTCCAGATTCTTGCTAGAAATTCTCTACTCAATTGGAGGTTTAAAAAGTATATGATAGTATCAGGTTCTTCGTGAAGGTAAATAACTATATTTAAATTCCGTGAACACAAATATTTGGGAATTAAGATGGTCGTCATTGAAACTCCTAACAAATGCCAATAGAAGTATCCAAGGGTGGTGCCGACTCGGAATTGGCGAATGTAACGTTAAATGTGACTATGAAACTAAGAATCAAATTATATACGAAGACAATAAAACTCTCTGGCAGTGGGACCAAATTCTTAGTGCATAGGAAATGTCAGCAAAAGCTTCCTACGACTATAGACTAAAAGATCATCAACCTTATCTCAGTCGAAAGGTCTACGTTTGTAGGTATTCTTATTCTTCTTTTCGATTGTTGTCCTCGTCGCGTGTATGACTATGATTGGTTAACTTGTATATTTCTTTTAAGTCTGCTAAAGATATAATTCAATTTAAAGAATTAAAATTTTGATTATCTGAATCTCAAGCAAGCAGCTGCAGATGGATGTGTTACGTCAAAAAGCAAGTAAATGCATTTTATCTACAGCCAGCCCCAGTTTTCTCTAGAAGGGTGGAGATATCCTAAGTCGATAATTAATTTTGTGTTAGAAAATCTCATCCATATATTAAATATCTTATCCCCTATAGAGAGTGACTAAGGAATAGGAAATAAAGTATGGACCTCTTTTTGTTCCTTTAGAAAATTTCGTGGGTCATAATCTTTTAAACTGGTCGGGGCTAAGGTAGTCCCTACTTTTCAAGTTTGGGCTTTGCAACTTGCAACTCAAGTTATCCTTTTCTTGTCCCTTGGAGACCCCATTTCCTTGAAATTATGTGGATAAAACAATATAATGATTCTGATTTGGGATACATACACTCTACCTATAAAATTTCACTTCATAACTTCAAGATATTTCGAAGTCTTCCACTATCCACCTTATATTTAGATATTTGGCTAGCAGTGATGTCATGATATTTTTTATTTTAATTTTTAAAGATAAAATATATTTTTAAAATTCTCAATAAAAAGGGATTCATTTCTCTTTACTTCCCCTAAAACCTGTCTTGGAACCAACTTCTACTTATGAAGACCCTTCATCATCAACCCCTAGTTTGATTATCGAAACTTGTTGTTGGACAATCGAGATGAGATTAGATTCTAATCGCAGAAGAATAATTACAAAAAATTTTCATAATTTTTTATTTTCTAAAAATTAAGATCTCATTAAATCTATAAAATAATTTAATACAAATCATAATAAAGTAGTACCTTATTCCGAAGTTTGATCCTTATTTTGTTGAATCTCGAACCATTTTCAAAATTAAGATTCAATATTAATTATACTCAAATAAGATTCAATATCAATTATGCCCAAATAAAACTCGATATAACATATTGATCATTATTTATTAAATGCATCATATTTAATCATAAAGTTTGAGAAACTTTATAATCAAGTTTTACTCGATTAAATTAACTTTACTCTCTTCAACCTATTTTATATGTGATATCTATTAAGTTCTCAAATATGTTGGCAATAATTACAAATTATAATTATAATTCATAATTAGAATTAGATAAATTAAAACTCTTTTTAATTTATCTTTAAATCTCTAATTAAATAATTTATAATTATAGATCAAGATTGACGTCTAGTAGTAAATCCTATATATATTAAAATATGTGACTCATTAAATAGTTATGGTTTTAATAATATTAAAATGTTAACTTACGATTGGTCAATTTGATGAAAGAAGATAATGCTAATTAATTAAGATAGAATTCTATTTTAAACGTACCATTTGATGGTAACGGTTCAAAGATATTTTATTTAATTTGAAACTGGTCGTCTCTCTTGCCCATATACAACTTTGTTTATTTTCATCATCAAAAAGCATAATTATTGAGAGAAAGAGAAGAGAAACACATTTTGTTACATTCAATCTTTTTGGAGGAGTTTGTCTTAATCAAACTTATACTTACAGATTAAGGTATGTACTTTATATTTATGTTTTGATGTAAACGTTGAATTTTCAAATATGAGCTAAAGAATTATTGTGATTATGTTTATGCAATAAATTATAATTACATGTGGTACCAAAGTCTGATTTTAAATTCTACGTTTTCTCTCAAAATATCGCATAATTGCTTGTTTAGTTGTTTCTTCATATTTCAAGTTTTCGGTTCACGCTTCTGTTTGTTTCTTCCTTGTTACTAGACGAAGCAAAATATGTGATTTGGTTATGTTTCAAACACAAGTGTGATTCGAGAAAGTTTTTCGAGTGCAACTTCACCTTACCTTTTAATTTTTAATTTTTAATTTTAATTCGAGAAAGCATATTTTAATTTTTAAAGATAAAATATTTTTTAAAAATTCTAAATAGAAAGGGATTCATTTCTCTTTACTTCCCCTAAAACCGTCTTGGAACCAACTTCTATTTATAAAGTCCCTTCATCATCAACCCCTAGTTTGATTATCGGAACTTGTTGTTGGGCAATCGAGATCATGATTTTCAATGCTCACGATCATGACATACTTACCACAATCGTGATAGAAATGATACAGATGTAGGGAAAATGCTTCTATTTATATTTTTGGATGGTCGTTGGCCTGGGTAAAACCTAATTTACCCTAAAAGGAAAAAAACTATAGAAGGAAAAAGAAATGATCTAATCAAGGGCCTCTGTCTTACCAATTAGAGAAAGAAGCCAAGGAAGAAAGAAGAGGAGAGAAGAGAAGAAGACAAGGAGGAGGAGCTACTGACCACTCTAGCTATCCTTCCAAGTTAATTTTCTTCATTCTTCTTGGTTTATTTCACTTGATATATGAGATGAATATGAGGATATGAAAGATGTTTTAAACTTCATTTAGGATTTATTCTTGAATCATTTGTGATGTGATTGATTTTGACGTTAATGTGTTTGGGTATTATGATTGTTTGTTATTTCTGCATACTTTCGTAACAAATCGAGAGAGTGAATTGACAGTGTAATAGACCAGGTCACCCGCTTACAGATATTGTCCGCTTTGGGCCTTGGTCCAACCAAGCCCTCATGGTTTTGTTTTTTCAAAGCCTTCTCAGGAGGTCACCTATTCTAGAACTACTCTCGCCTAAGCACATTTAACTTCGGAGTTCTGATGGGATCCGGTGTGTTAGACTATGAAAAACGCATCTGTAAGGAAAAGTCCAACTCTCTAGTTGGTCCTACCGACTTGGGTCCTGGCTCTGATACCACCTGTAATAGCCCAAGTCACTCGCTTACAAATATTGTCCACTTTGGGCCTTCACTCAGCCAAGCCATCACGATTTTGCTTTTCTCAAGGCCTTCCCAGGAGGTCACCCATCCTAGAACTACTCTCACCAAGCACGTTTAACCTCAGAGATCCAATGGGATTCAGTGCATTAGGCCATAGAAAACGTGTCTGTAAGAGAGAGGTATCCGTACCCTTATAAAGCGTACTTCGTTCTTCTCCCCAACCGATGTAGGATCTCACACTCTCTACCCCCTTTAGGGCCCAGTCCTCTTTGGGGTCCAGTCTAGCTGACACAACGAATCAGGTACTGGCTCTAATTCCACCTTTAATAGCCCAGGTCATTCGCTTACAGATATTGCCTGCTTTGGGCCTTGGCCTAGTCAAGCTCTTACGGTTTTGCTTTTTCCAAGGCCTTCTCAGGAGATCACTCATCCTAGAACTAATCTCGCCCAAGCATGTTTAACCTCAGAGTTCTGATGGGATCCGGTGCGTTAGGTCATAGAAAATGCGTCTGTAAGGGAAAGTCTAACTCTCCAGCTGGTTCTATTGACTCGGGTTCTAGCTCTGATACCACCTGTAATAACCCAGGTCACCCGCTTACAAATATTGTCCGCTTTGGGCCTTGACCCAACCAAGTCCTCACGATTTTGCTTTTCCCAAAGCCTTCCTAAAAGGTCACTCGTCTTAGAACTACTCTCACCCAAGCACGTTTAACCTCGAAGTTCTGATGAGATTCGGTGTATTAGGCCATGGAAAACGCATCTATAAGGGAGAGGTATTCGTACCCTTATGAGGCGTACTTCGTACTCCTCTCCAATCGATGTGGGATCTCACATTCTCCACCCCCTTAGAGCCCAACCCCCTTTGGAGTCCAACCTAGCTGGCACAACGGATCGGGTACCAGCTCTGATACCACCTCTAATAGCCCAGGTCACCCACTTACAAATATTGTCCGCTTTGGATCTTGGCTCAGCCAAGCCCTTACGGTTTTGCTTTTTTAAAGACCTTCTCAAAAGGTCACCCATCCTAGAACTTTTCTCGCCCAAGCATGTTTAACCTCGGAGTTCTGATGGGATTCGGTGCGTTAGGCCATGAAAAACGCGACTGTAAGGAAAAATTCAACTCTCCAGCCTGTCCTATTGACTCGAATCCTAGCTCTGATACCACCTGTAATAGCCCAGGTCATCCTTTACAGATATTGTCCGCTTTGGGCCTTGGCCCAGCCAAGCCCTCACGGTTTTGCTTTTTCCAAAGTTTCCATCCTAGAATTACTCTCACCCAAGCACCGCTTTGGGCCTTGGCCCAGCCAAGCCCTCACAGTTTTGCTTTTTCCAAGGCCTTCCTAAGAGATCATCCATCCTATAATTAGTCTCACCAGAAGCACGTTTAACCTCATAGTTCCGATGAGATCCGGTGCAATAGGCCATGAAAAACTTTTCTATAAGGGAGAGGTATCTATACCCTTATAAGACGTACTTCGTTCTCCTCTCCAATCGATGTGGGATCTCAATGATAGTAATGTGATTAGGATGGTTAATGAAAGTTAACAACCTAACAAATCCTATAAACAATGAAATTGGTATGAAGAGAGATATCGTGTGAGGACCCGATTGTCTATTAGAGTACTTAAGAACTAATTGGAAAGTAGGTTCTTTTGTTAATTGAGTGATTGCAAATTTAAAACTTTAGATTCAATTAGAGATTATGATTTATGGTTTAATAATTAGGTCTTAAGAGAGAATAATCAACTTCATAAAATTCTAGGACTGATACCTATTAACTCAAAAGTAATTAAATTAGCAATTAACAACAGGATAAATCCCTCTTCTCACAATTGATTAATCGTCTTTTTGCAATTTCTTGACTGTTAAATGATTATGCTTAATTTTGGTTTCCTTCCATTAGTTTTAAAAATTCATTCTTAATCAATTTATATTCAATTGCTTAATTTTTTGTTCATTTTAATTACAATTTTAAACCTTAGACAAAGTTATGATTCAATTAGTTTAGCTAATTCCTCTTAGGACTGATAACTCTCTACTACGCTTACGACCCACGCACTTGCAGAATATTGAGGGTTTTATAATTGTAAAAATTTCTCAACATAAGGCTATAAAAAGGCTACTTCTAGCCATTTTGTTTTATACAATAAACTCTCTAATGATGATTTTATTATTCTTTTGCTCTACATTCATGGCATGTTAATTGTTGGCAAGAACGCTTCTTTGATTATAGCTTGAAGTAGTTAAGCAAGTATTTTTCAATTAAAGCCTTAGAGCCAAAAAAATGGATCCTTGGCATGAAGATCATTCGAGACAAGAGCACAAAGAAATTATGGTTGTCATAAAAGAAATACAATGAGAAGGTATTTTAGAAATTTAGTATGGATAAGGCTAAAGCAATTAGTTCTCCTCTTGCTAATCACTTCATATTCAGTTCTAGTCAAAGTCCTTATATTGAGGAAGAGAAGTTAAAAATGGAGCCAGTTCCTTATGCTTCAATTATTGGTAGCATAATGTATATGATAGTATGTATTAGGTCAGACAATGCTCTTCTAGTCAGTATAGTTAGTCGAAGTCTTTCTAATTTGAGTAAAGAATATTGGGCTACAATTAAATGGATCTTTAAATATCTTTGTGGAACTTTTAGTGTGTGTTTATGTTTTGGAGGTTATAAACCAATACCAGTTAGTCATACAAATGATAACATGGATAGTGATGTTGATTCGAGGAAATCTATTTTAGGATCTTTTATAGGGAGCAGTGTCATGGCAGTCAAGATTGAAAAAGTGTATTACAGTTTCTACCACTAAAGTGGAGTTTATTGCAGCAACAGAAGCTTGCAAGGGGTCGTGATGGATGAAGAAGTTTTCTTCAAGAACCTGGTTTCCAACAAGATAAATATTAGTTAGTTTATGATAGCTAAAGTGCTATCCACCTTGGAAAGAATTTAATTTTCCATTCTAGGTCTAAACATATTGATGTCAGGTATAACTGGATAAGAGATATGTTGGAGAGAAAGTTGTTACAACTTGGGAAGGTTCACACCAGTGAGAATGGTGCAAATATGTTAACGAAGACTCTATAAGAGTATAAACTTAAGAATTGTTTTTTGATCGTCAGGATGACGATCCCTCCCATGTGAGTGTGAGGACGAGATTTGTTAGGGTCTTGCTCAATGGGATCATACCATATGTACACATAAAAATAAATAAATAAAAGTGAGATGTGTGTATGTGATGGTGATGATATCCAACTAGGAATTGAATATTAGAAGTTATGTTTAACTTAAATATTTTGGGGCCCATATATTTCTTTTATATATACATATATTATAAGAAGGGTTTCTTCTTCTTCTTTTTAAGAGTGCAACTTTGTATTGACGTTATATATTTGTTAAAAAAAAGAAGAAACCCTTCTTATAATTTATGTATGTACATAAATACATTATAAGAAGGGTTTCTTCTTCTTTTTTTTTTAACAATGCAACCATGTGCAGCCTTAACATCAGTTTTATGACAACGATAGAAACTTGTTAAGAGAAAAGACATGGTCACTCCACCTTTTCATAGTGTAGTGAAAATTGAAGATTAATTTCAAAAATTTCTTCAGAAGTTCTTAATTGGATGAAATCTCTTTTAATTTTTATTTTATTATTACCAAGATTTAATTTTGATGAAGATTTATTTTGAGATTACCTCTAGTGATGCTAGGTAAGAACAACTTGTATTACCTATTATTTTAATATAGTGAAAGATTCGACTGACTGGTATCTATGGTTTTTACTTCTTACATTGGAGAGGTTTTCTACATTAAAAATTAGTTGTTGATTATTTAGAAATATGTTTTTCTCATTTATTTACGTTAGAAGTATAGTTGATTGCTTTTCTTAGGCAGCATTTGAGAAACTGAACTTTGTTATTCCTTTATGATATTAGCTTGTTTTTATTTTTCTCAACACATTAATCATTCCAATTGAAGTAGTGTCCCAGAGCTAAAGCAATGTACGTGGGCTAGCCTACCTGGGCACATTTAGTTTAGTTCCTTTCTTAGGTCGACGTACATTATTTACTCGTCTTGTTTTCTTCTTAATCTTTTTAATGTTGAAGTCCTTTTATCGCAAAATTTCTTCTTTCATGATTCATGATTCATAATTTATGAAAGGAGATAGGTAAATAGATTCTTCTAAGAACTAAAAAACATAGTTCACAAAACGTTGAATTGAAGTTCAGAAAACAATCGAAATAATTGAAAACTACTTATATTTACTTATTTTAACAAACTACTTGTACATTTAACAAATGAAGCTGGAGAGTAAATGAATTTATAAATAATTGTTAATGAGCATTTCGAGTTTTTTTCCCTTCATCTCAATTTAATTTTAATGATTTTGAATAAATTAGGAGTATACCAATTGAAGTAAAAAGAAGAAATAGCACATAAGAATATCTGTTATTAAGTTTTCTTGAACTTTTTTCCTTTAGTACATCATGCATACATGTAAAAAAAAGTTCAATATTATTATATACCAAAATCATTATATGATTTTTGTAATCTTTATGGTTATTATGAATAATATTGATTGCAATATAATTGAAAACCAATAAATTGTTTAAGGTGCATATTTAGATAATATTGACTATGTAACCATAAAAATAAAAAAAGAATTGACAGTGGCATAAAATTTTCTTATACCATAAAGGATGCAAGTATATAGTATACAACCAAAACAAATGAGAGTGGAATAGTAGTTGATTTAGAGTTGAGTTAGCTAAGCCCATTTGGCGAGCAAGGACATGCAGGCAGTGCCAAGCAAAAGAGAAATGGTAGCTCCAAATTGCAGCCTTAAGTAGCCTTAAGTTTCATGGCATCATCTTTCCTTTTAATCACGGTATTTAGCCAGTGAGTTAATCAAAGTTAACACTATTGATTAACTCATAATGTTGCCATTTGTAGAACCCACCACACATTTGCCATGACCAAGTCAATCCCAATACGTAAACACGCCACTTTCCTTCTTCCTTTTATAGCTCTCTCTGCTGCTCTCCAACCATTACTCTATTAAACACCAGCATTCCATTATCAAACGTATTTACACTTTCTCACCCCCTCTCTCTCTAGCCATGTCCACCAAGCTTAGCATTACCTACTTTTCTCTTCTTCTTATTCTAACCCTTCTTCGTCTTCCTGTCTCTGTGAACGGAGAGTGCAAGTGTACATGTGATAAAGACACAGGTGATGATGAAACAGGCAAACATGAGAGGTCTGAAGCACTCAAGTAAAAGGTGGTCGCAATAGTGTCGATTCTTGTTGCCAGTGCATTTGGTGTTCTTATCCCAATCGTTGGCAAAAAGTTTCCCTGCCTTAAACCCGAAAGCAATATCTTCTTTCTGATCAAAGCTTTCGTCACTGGTGTGATTCTCTCTACTGGGTTCGTTCACATACTTTTCCCTTCTTCTTGTTCTGACCCTTCTTCGTCTTCCTCTCTTCGTGAAGACGAAGAATTAATATGTTTTCTTTTTATTAATACTCATGCCACTCATGGATATGCTCATGGAGTAATTTTTGCATCGGAGGGACATGATCAGAAAGAAGAAATTGCTTTCGGGTTTAAGACAAGGAAACTTTTTACCAACGACTGGGATAAGAACACCAAGTGCACAGGCAACAAGAATCGACACTATTGCGACTACCTTATACTTGAGTGCTTCAGACCTCTGATGTTTGCCTATTTCATCACTACCTGTGTCTTTATCACACGTACAGTTGCAATCTCCATTCACAGAAAAAGGAAGACGTAGAAGGGTTAGAACAAGAAGAAGAGAAAAGTAGGTAATGCTAAGCTTGGTGGACATGGCTAGAGAGAGAGAGGGTTGAGAAAGTGTAAATACTTTTGTTAAAGAAATGTTGGTGTTTAATAGAGTAATGGTTAGAGAGTAGCAGAGAGAACTATAAAAGGAAAAAGGAAAGTGGCGTGTGTCTGGAAATT
Source organism: Erythroxylum cassinoides (assembly GCA_027478405.1). Lineage (NCBI taxonomy): Eukaryota > Viridiplantae > Streptophyta > Magnoliopsida > Malpighiales > Erythroxylaceae > Erythroxylum > Erythroxylum cassinoides. The sequence continues at coordinate 37,603,992 of JANIPM010000233.1, forward strand.
GGGATTGGATTAGTCATGACGAATGTGTGGTGGGTTCTACAAATGGTAACTTTATGAGTTAATCCATAGTGTTAACTTTGATTAACTCGCTGGCTAAATACTATGATTAAAAGAATGATTAAAAGGAAAGATGATGCCAGGAAACTTAAGGCTACTTAAGGCTGCAATTTGGAGCTACCATTTCTCTTTTACTTGGCACTGCCTGCCTGTCCTTGCCCGCCAAATAAGCTTAGCTAACTCAACTCTAAATCTATAGCTATTCTACTGTCATTTGTTTTGGTTGTATACTATATACTTGCATCCTTTATGGTATAAGAAAATTTTATGTAACTTTAACTTCTTTTTTTATTTTTATGATTACATAGTCAATATTATCTAAACATGCACAACAATTTATTGGTTTTCAATTATATTGCAATCAATATTATTCATAATAACCATAACGATTACAAAAATCATATAAAGATTTTGGTATATCATAATAATGAACTTTTTTTTACGAGTATAACATAAAAAAAGATAGTATGTTGGTATATACATTGATTCAATTTTTGTTTCACGATTCTAGAACCGGGACCACTGCATGCAGGTAAAGAAACCAGTGATAAACAAGCCAGTACGAGACCCCCACACACAACAAAGAACAAATCTGAAATTGAGTCTGGAAATGAAGAAACGAATAGGAAATAGCAAAATGAAAAGCGGGAAACTTACCAAGGAGCGTAGAACTCAACGACGATAAAATCGTGCTTGCTAACTGTGTCAGTGAAATTAGAGTGATCAAGAGTCAAAACGAAGTCCTTCGACACACTATCTGCAGCTGCGATCGCTGCAATCAGATAAAAGACGAACAAATATAACCAAATTGAAACCCTAGACGCCATTTTTCCACAGAGAGAGTAAGTCTAAGGCGATTCTCAGTGAACTTGTGTGATCTCTCTGTCTCTTTTGGGTGTAAGCTGCGTGGGTTTTAGTTTTACTTTTTATGGCGTGAGGCAACGACACAAGCATGGGAGCAACACGTGATTGTTACTCGCTCGATCATTGGTCTGATTCCACGTGGATTGATTACATTGGGAGCTTCTTGTCACTGCACCCAAATTTTGGTGAGTGGTTTTGAAGGGCAAGTGTATCTGACTTTTCAATTTTCTCTCAACTGAACATGGACAGCGTGATGGTGGGCGTAATTTTTGACAATGGACAGCCATATGGTCCAAATCCGTTTGCGTCGCAATTAATCTTACATTTATTTTAGTTAATTACGAGGATTACTGGAGCACTGTATACGGCATAGTTGACTTTTAACCACTTAAAAGTCGTTAAAAGTCAACTAGTCGATTTTCAGCGTGAGATCCCATGTACCCTCCCATTGCATAATAATAAAACACCAAGTCTTGAAGGTTCAACCGAAGCCTAACCCTACAACTTTGGTGGTGGTAAGCCTAATACAACAGCAATTAAGAGCGAAGATTATATATAATCTGTGTCCGAGACAGCTCGTTTACTCTTCAAAGTTTGGAATTGATTTTCTTAGCTAACTTAAGCCTTTTTGTAAATAATCGATTAGTTATTTTTTAACCGAATTGAGAGTATGGACTATGTCAAATCAGGTTTTTTAATTTATAGTAGAAGGAAAATATTATAAAAGATTTCTAATAAGCATGGCCTCTCACGTATAGAAGAGACTTATTTATAATAGAAGTTTACAACTGGATCTCAAACCTAAAACAGATCTAAACTTTCTATAATATTGAAAATTAAAGTAATTCTAAACAGATCTTCATCATATAAATCATCAGTTTTTGTTATAAGACTAATAACTTCTTCAAATAAAGAGGAAACAATTTTATCAAGAGCATTTATCAGAATTTAAATATAATTCATTTAATCCATATAAAATTTTTTGAAAAAAATAAATACTGTTGTAAACAAATTCTCAAACATGCAAAACAAATTTATATCTTCAATCTTAAAGGGTCCAATACACTTTCGCACCTATTTCTTTGATGATTGGATTTGATAGTCATTATTATTAAAAATAAATTAAAAAGAAGTACAACAAAGGAAATATTTAAAGAAGAGATATTTTAAAAGACAAAAAGCCAGAAAAGCTTTTTTATCTATCATTTTTAAGTTTGCTTCCTCCCTATTTTTATCTCAAAATTGTAAAGGATTATTATAATAATTTTTCCTTCCTTTTTGTTTGACTATTCCGAGATCATCTTTAATAGACTTTATCAGTTGATAGTTGTTTCTATAATATTTTTATTTTTAGTAAAAGTTTTCCTTTTGAAAAAATCGGTTTTTCTTATATCCTACACCACATTGGGCTATGCGAGGTTGAGAGGAAATAAGGGTAGAATGACTATAAGTATTTATAAGGCGATTAACTATTATCCAATAGCTACAAGGATTTTTGAAATGTATCTATTGTTAAATAGTATAAAATAAGATTTTATGAAATAACTGAAGAAAATTATTTCCAAGAAGAATATAAGTACTAGTATCATAGAAATAAAAAGGTGGACATTTAATTAAAAATGCTCCCGTAAGAATTTGAGGTTATTGTATTCCAATAGATAAATGTAGATGATGGTTAGAAATATGTAACTATATAATAGGTTTTAAAGTTTCATGATATTACGAAGAAAAATAAGTAGACCTACTTCGCTATCTACATAAGCTGCAAAATATTCAGCTCTATATTCTTTATACGTAATTCTAATAGGAATGTATATAGTAGTGGGACTAGTCATTATCGAGGAATGTATATGATATTATTGTTATATGTTAATTGTATTCCATATTGAGTTATTTTATATTGTTGAACTTGTTCAAGGAAAGTAGTTCCTAACATTGTTTCTAAATTAAATCCTTCATTTTCTACTAATAATCAATAGTATTTTAGTATCTCTAATCTTAATTGTAGTTTCTACAGCTGTATTTATATGGTGTATATCTGCATTAAAATTTATATATTGGTAAGGTTTTGTTAAGTGAAATTTTATCAAATTATTTATTAAGTTATGATTAATATAACTTCCACTCGCATGTAACACCCAAATACCCCCTGGGAGGATACATGGATGCCACCCAAGACAGAACAAACAAAATCAAACATTACACATATGCATTGTTTTAAAATCTAAGTTTAACACACATATAATACATCTCAGACTTTCCAGAAACAAATCCAAAGAATATGTACAGGCCCAAATAAACCAAACAAAATACATATTCGAGTGACACAAAAACTCTGACTCCTTTGGCCACTGCGGTTGACTTGTCCCAGTCCTTAATCTCTTTGCTCTGTACCTACACGGGGC
>JANIPM010000233.1:37654382-37668164 GCA_027478405.1 Erythroxylum cassinoides
GTAAGTTCATTGAACCTTTGATGACGACAAAGCCCCAATTTTGTGGTAGTCAACCAGATCAGATTCAATCTACAGTGAAGAAAAATAGAGTTTTGCCTTAGAAGTGCTCCTTTCCGTCTGTCTCAATCTTTTCCAAGTTAGACAAAGGTTCAATTTTAACAACAGAGACTGAATCTTTGATCTGTAAAAAAAAAAGGATCTTTAAAATTAAATGTTTTCAGAAACCTGACCGTGAGGCTCTATATCTACCATTGAATCATGTTTCTTTGCACACAAACTTTTTTTTTTGCTTGGAAGTAAAGATGGCATAGTACCTGGAAGTCACCATTTTCCAGTAGCCCATGCCGTTTTGTTCTTTTTTTTTTAATTACAAGAGGAAAACTAACTACAAAACACTAGGTTAAACCCCTGGGGTACATGGCGCCTTGTGCATCTCGGCGGATGATCTCCTGAACTCCAAAGGGGGGCTCGTGTAAGATAGAAAGGCCTGGGCTGCACATCCCAGCGAGTCGAGCCAGGCTGTCTGTGCATTGGTTGGGTTCCCTGAATACGTGCTGCATCCGAATCATCCACTCTCAAGAGTGTCTGGATACTTGTCACCAAAACCAAAAGTTCATTCAAATCCACGAACAGAGCAGAAAGAAGATTGATAACCTCAAGGGAGTCTACTTCTATTACCACTTGTCGATAGCCCAAGTCCCAAGCTAGTTGAAGACTTGAGAGCACCCCCCACATCTCCGCAGCTAGCGGCGAACCCGTATCGAGCTTTCGCAGGAACCTGCCTCGTCATTCCCCATTGCAATCCCGAATCAAACCCCCAGCGGAAATCCTGCTTGATGTGGGGTTCGTAGCACTATCAGAATTGACTTTCACCCAACCCACCTCCGGCTTCTGCCACCTGACTAAAGCACCGACTGGGAGGCCCTGAGCTGGAAACACACACTTCTCCATCGTCTAGGCTCAGGCAATCCACCCTGCGTAGTCCATAATAGCATGGTGCCCCTCAACTAGCCAAACAAAAGTCGGCTCGAAAAGACTTCGATTCTGTCATTGCCAGAGGAACCAGCAAGCGACCCCAAAGACCGTGGCCCACGCTTCCCACTGAAACAAATCCTGCTTCGTGAGGTTACACAACAACCAAGTTTCCTCCTCCTGGTGGAAAAAGGACCTATCCACCACCTCCTGAGGAAAATGCCTCCAGAGAGTCTAAACTCGAGGGCAGTCCCGGACCACATGGCCAACGGTCTCTTCCTGCCCACAAAAATTACAGCTACTATCGGTAGCCATATGCTGAGACACACGCTGGTGGCTAGTCAGGAGTCTGCGTTTGGCAACAAGCCAAAGAAACAATCGAATGCACTGCAGACCCTTCCATTTCCAAATGATCTCCCACAATCTATGCCCATTGTTAGAGGAGAGGTCCTCGATAACCTCATAAGTAGAAGCCATAGTGAACCTCCCGTGGGGGTAAGGTCCCCACAGGAGGCTATCCTCCCCCCAACTCCCTTCAATAGGGCCAAAGTTCACAATCGCCAAGCAAATTGTGGACGGGAGGTGCTGCTGGAATTCAGACCAAAGCTAACCGCCGTCTTCTGAACAGAGGTCCGCTATGGTAGCCAACCGAATGCGAGCCGGGATAGGAGAGGAGGCCACGTGAATAAGGGACCCCCACCTATCTAGCCAAGGATCCAACCAAAATAACGCCCTTCTCCCATTCCACAAAGACCAAGTGAGTCCCTGTCAGACCCATTGCCAGGAGGCCGAAATCCCTTTCCAAACAGACGACGCCCCGGGTCGAGATAGGGCGAGAGGAATATGAATGGTATCAAGGCGATATTTAGCTCGAAGGACCTGAACCCAGAGAGCCGTGGGGTTCGTGAGCAGACCCCAACCTAATTTCGCCAGATGTACTTCGTTCATAACTCGTATGCGTTTGATGCCCAGGCCACCTGCTGCTTTAGGCTGACAGACTGACGCCCAGTTGACCAAGTGAACCTTATGGAGAACAGGGGAGGACCCCCAGAGAAAGGAGCACATGAGTTTTTCCAGGTCGTCGCACAATCGGAGTGGAAGCCGCACCATTTGCATGGTATACATGAGCAACGCTGAAAGGACGGCCTGAGCTAAGGTAACCCGGCCTACTGATGACAGCATCCTAGCGTTCCACCCTGTAAGTTTCCGCTGAGCATTATCTAGGATATACTGGTAGGTACGCCTGGACGTCCGCTCATGGATCAAAGGAACCCCCAAATACCGGCAGAGATTAGTCATGTAGGTGACCTGAAGCCCTTGACTTAGGCATCGTGTAGTCTCCTGAGACATATTTTTAGAGAAGAAAATCCGAGTTTTGGCTTTGTTCACTTGCTGCCCAGAAGCACAGCAAAAAGTGTCCAACGTTCTAGCTATCATCTGAATTTGACTGTCCTCCGCTTTCGCGAAGAGCACCAGATTGTCAGTAAGGAACAGGTGGGATAGAGGAGGGCCCATGCGTCCCAGCTGAATCGGTTTCCAAGCCCCTCGGCCCACCTCCTTCTGAATGAGGTGCCCCAGTCTCTCCATACAGAGAATAAAAAGATAAGGGAAAAGAGGGTCCCCTTGCCTGATACCACGCGAAGGCCTGAACGGCGGCGCCGCAGACCATTGCCAAAGCACACGAAGAGAAGTAGTCGTGACACATTTCATAATGACCCAAATGAAATTCACCGGAAGGCCAATATCCTCCAGCGTCTCCTGAATAAACTGCCAACGCAAACGATCATACGCTTTCTCCAGATCCATTTTTATGGCCAGGTAGCCGGTTTTATCCGTTTTCTTCCTCATAGAGTGGATCACCTCTTGGGAAATGATAATATTATCCGTAATATGCCGGCCCGGAATAAAACTACATTGGGTCTCCGCTATTAAATGTGTCATGAGAACTTTCAGGTGATGTACAAGGACTTTGGAAACTATCTTATACAAGACGTTACATAAGCTGATCGGCTTGAAGTGGGAGACTTGAGTCAGAGAAGGGGTCTTCGGTATAAGGACCAGAAGCGTGCTATTAAGGTCTTGGTCTTAACATTCCTTGCAGAGAAATTGCTAAATGAAGGAAACAACATCGGGCCCAACCGTTCCCCATTGTGTCTGAAAGAAGTGGACATTAAAACCATCGATGCTAGGGGCTTTGTTAGGATTCACCGCAAAAAGAGCACTAGAGACCTCTGTAGCCCGAACAGGAATGCTAAGGTCCTGAACCTGATCCTCAGAAAGGGGTGGGAAGGCCCCGGTGATGGGGAATGGCTCAGAATGCCCTTCGTCTAGACTATAAAGTTGGACAAAAAAATCGTTAACAAGAGTACGCAATTGTGCCGGATCAGAAACTCGATGACCAGCAGAATCGGTAAGAGACTCGATGCGCAGCTTTCGCCTTTTAGAAAGGGTGACCGTGTGGTAATATTTGGTGTTGCGGTCACCTCTAGAAATCTAGTCGTAGCGTGTATGTTGGTGCCAAAATAGTTCCTCCTCACACAAGACCTGTAATAACTCTGCTAAGCTTGTCCTCCAACTCCAGCAACAAGTCTGGAGCACCTGCCGACATAGCTCACTAGATCCCTTCCAAACGGGTAACAAATTTTTTCTTCTAGTATAATATATTGCCGAACTCTCGACGGTTCCAGCGCTGAAGGTGGCTTGAGAGTTGGGTTAAAGAGTGACTCAGATTCCCCCCCACTGGGTGCCAGGCCTCGTTAACCACTACCGGAAAGCCCGAATGAGTTAACCAAGCATTCTAGAATCGAAAGGGCGGTGCTCCTTGGCACTGCCGCGGAGGTGGGACGAACCGAAGAAGCATAGAACGATGGTCAGAGCCGAGGAAGGGGAGATGTTGATTGATCGTATGAGGGAACTGGTGGACCCAGTCAGACAAACCTAACACCCTATCGAGTCGAGCTTGGACCTGGTCCCGCCGCCAAGTGAATTGAGACCCTAAGTAGCCTAAATCATGAAGCCCACACTGATGGACCCAGTCCTGAAACCGCCGACTCACAACTGGGGCCGATTGGGAACCTCCCCGTTTGTCCGAGAGTTCCAGCTTAGCGTTGAAATCGCCCCCCACGAGCCACGGTTTGGAGCGAGAATTGTCAATCCAAGTGAGCGTGGACCAAAGAAGGGACTTTGACGCCACTTGCAGAATAGCATTCACTATGGTAAGATCAAAAGAAAGAGCTCTAAAAGTAACGTTAGCATGTAAGAATTGCCTATGAGCAATAACAACAGAGATATCAAAGGCTTCGATCCACAGGAGCCAAATACCGCCAGAAAAGCCTTCCGCTTCTATTCGAAAAGAGAAATCATACTCGAGGGTACGAATAACATCCTGGGCCTAAACTCCACTAATCTGGGGTTCCATCAAAGCCAGCATGACTGGCTTATAACTGCGAATGTAGTTTTGTAGGACGGCATAAAACTGAGCCCCTCCTGCTCCTTCACAATTCCAGAATAAAATTGACATAACGAGGAAAAAGGAACCCTACTATGGGTCAGCCCTCAGACTCTTGTCGACAACATCCTCGGACTCCCCAAAAATAGGGACCAGAATCTTGGTTTGAGCCGGGCAAAGGCCTGGGGAATCCTCCCGTCCTTCTAAAGCCATCACAACATCTGGCGATTCGGTAGGGGGAAAGGCATGGGTGTCAGGAATGATCCTGGGTTCCTCCACCCCCTCGAGACCCTGGGGGTCTCTCGCTAGCTCCTGAATCTGATCCACGATGATCTGGTTATCACAGATCATTTCAGAGTGGAACGGGATGGTGACAACAAGGTCTCGATCAGAGGTCATGGGTTTTAGGCGAATGGAGGAACTCGGGGCAGTGACCGTAGTCAGGTCTGCACTGGGCAGGCGCTGGTCACGCCGGGGCATCGATGGTGCTAATAAACTTTTGTCCTTAGCTCCCCGGGTAGAGCTACGGGTCCGCCCGGTGGTCTTGAAAATCCCTGACTGTGATGGAAGTGGGCTAGTTCCCTGGAAACTGAACACGTTAATTTTTTGTCCCATGCCAACAAGAGAGCCTACAGCTGTGCATGTGGAATCTGAAGCCACCTCCTCTGCTACAGTAACGTCATTTAATAAGGCTGCAAAATGAGATCCCCCAGTTGATTTCCCCACCTGCGTGAGACGCTCCCTTGCCTGCCCTTGTCCCGTCGATGGTTTTGGATGCTGCCTTTGCACATGCGTCCACGGCCTATACTCGTTAGATGTCTCTTGAGTCTGCTGCCCTCCTGCCTCCTCAAACGGTCCACCCTGCTCGGTTCTAACTGCTCCATTGTTGCTCATCGGTGTAACACCGAACGTCATTGAAGAAGTAGCCTTGGCACAAGCAATAGGAGTATGTCTGAGGATGCCACACTTAATACATACTTGGGGAAGGCCCTCGTAGGAGACGAGGAGTGTTTCCCCATCCAGCTCAACGTTTGGCGTTAACGGTCGGTACAGATCAACTTCCACGGTGATACGGGCGAATTTACCCCTGTTGCCTAGTTCCAACTAAGTCTCCCAATGCATATAGGATACGAGGGTGATAACGTGAGATAGGTAGGTTGGGAATCCTAATCTAAACTATTGCTTTGGTAACCGTGGCTTGGAAGGGACGAAAGGATGGGCTCCAGTGCTGCACAGCTACCATTTGCCCGGAGCCCACCCAAGGACCCTCCGTAAGGACCTTGAAGTAGTCTCCCTCTTCTTGAAATTTAACCAGAAAAAACTCATTTTCCAAGTCCACCATCTTCATCCTTTCCCGCAGCTTCCACAGAGCCTGTAAACGGTTGCTTAAAATAGAGAAGTCCACCCTTCTGCCCAGCACTTTTAGGATAACCGCCCTCTCCCATCGCTTGTCCGGTTTATCTTTGAGGCTTTCGGAGAGGAGGATGCTGCCACCCTATTCCCCGACAACGGGCGTGATGTCTCCTTCTTCAACTTCAACCTGAGTCTCGCTCGGCCAACCCTTCTACATCGCGTCATCGCCCTCTGTCATTCCTCCGGTAACTGCTGCCATGTAGGATGTCTTAAGCTGGGAAGGATCGGCCTCCCATTTTCTTGTACGACCCTTCTTCGCCAGAGGACCCTCCGGGTCCAAGGACGCTATAGTCCCACAAAACGCCGGCGTGTGCACTGCAAATCTCCTCGCCCTGAGAAACGAATGCAAAAAAAACCACGAAACATGCTTGTCACCTTTTATTCTAAATCTACCGTATACAAAAGATGAATCCTTTATCAGCATGGTGCCTCCTGTTATTAGTTCTGATACACGGAGCAAATTGTTCGATCTCACCACTCAAGTTACAAGAATTTCACCAGAAGTTGCAGGTATTCACTACTCATGGTCCTTTCCCATCTCGTCAAGCTTCAATCCCCAAAAGGTTGAGAACATCTTATATATATATATATATATTTATTACACCAGGGAAAATACAATACTAAATTAATGCTTGTGGGTACATAGCGCCTTGCGTATCGCGGCGGACGATCTCCCAAACTCCAAAAGGGGGCTCGTGCAGTAAAGAGAGACCCGGACGACACACCCCAGCGAAGTGAGCGAGGCTGTCTGCGCATTGGTTTCCTTCCCGGAGCACGTGTTGTAGCTGAACCATATACTCCCACTGCAACAGTTGGTATATACCTGTCACCAAAACAGAAAACTCAGTCAGAATCCCAAGTGGAGCAGAGAGGAGATTAAGAACCTTAAGAGAGTCGACTTCAAGAACAACTTGGTGAAATCCCATGTCTTAGGCCAGATTGAGCCCCGAGTGGACCCCCCATAACTCCACAATAAGCGGCGAACCCTACTCTATGTTCTGCTGGAATCCGCCTCACCACTCTCCATAGTAATCCTGGATCAGTCCCCCGGAGGAAGCCCGATGGGAAGTGGGGTTCGAAGCACCATCGGTATTGACTTTCACCCGACCCGCTTCTGGATTCTGCTACCCGATGCAGGTAACCACTGGTAAGCCTTGAGCTGGAAACACACACGTCTCCATCATCCTGGCTTGGCCAATCCATCCCACGTCATCCAGGATAACTCTGTGCCCCTCCTCTGGCCAAACAAAAGTCAGATCGAAGATGCTACTGTTTCTCCATTTCCAGAGGAACCAACAAGCGACCTCAAAGACTATGGCCCATGCTTCTTGCTGCACCTGAGCCTGTTGAGTGAGGTTACACGTCAACCAAGTGCCCACCTCTTGTTGGAAAAAAGTCCCATTCACCATCGCATGGGGGAAATGACTCTAGAGAGCACAAGCTTGAGGACAATCCCGAACCACATGTGCAGTGGTCTCCCCCTGCCCACAGAAATGGCAGCTACTATCAGAGGCAATATGCCTTATGGATCGCTATTGGTTCATCAGAAGCCGGCGTTTAGCAACAAGCCAAAGAAACGATCGAATGCACTAAGGGCCCCCCATTTCCAGATGATATCCCACAATTTGTGTCGGTTGGTTGGGGAACGGTCCTCGATAACCTCATAAGCAGAAGCCACAGTGAACGCCCCGTGGGGGGAAGGTCCCCATATAAGACTATCCTCCTCCTACTCCTATCAATAGGGCCTAAGTACGTGATCGCCAAGCACACCACTGACCTCCTTCTGTAAGGAGGTCCACGACCGTAGCCAACCGAAGGTGATCCAAGATCGAGGAGGAGGCCACATGAATAAGAGGTCCCCACCCCTCCAGCCAATGATCCATCCAGAATAACACCCACCTCCCGTTCCCCAACTGCCACTTAAGCCCTTGCCGGACCCATTGCCAGGTCGCTGAAATCCCTTGCCAAACTGACGATGCCCTTGGTTGACAGAGCGTGAGAGGAATATGGTGGGGATCAAGACGATATTTATCCCTAAGGACCTGAACCCAAAGAGCCGTAGGGTCTGTGAGCAGGCCCCAACCCAATTTGACCAAGAGCGCATCGTTTATAGACCGAATGCATTTGATGCCTAGTCCCCCCTCCGATTTAGGCTTACACACCGACTCCCAGTTTACCAGGTGCATCTTACTGTGAGCAGGCTAGGAACCCTAGATAAAGGTGCGCATGATTTTTTTCAGATCATCGCACAAATGGCACGGGAGACGAACCGTTTGCATGGTGAACAGGGGCAGCGCTGACAGGACGGACTGAGTCAAAGTAACCTTGTCGGCAAGCGACAGTAACCTAGCGTGCCACCCTGAAAGTTTCCACTGAGCAGAATCCAGGATATACTGGTAGGTGCACCTGGATGTACGCTCGTGGAGCAAAGGAACCCCCAAATACTTGTCTAAGTTCGATATGCTCGTAACCTGAAGCTCCTGGTTGAGGCATCGCGCAGTCTCCTGAGCAACATTCTTAGAGAAGAAAATACGAGTTTTGGCTTAGCTCATTTACTGCCCGGATGTACTATAGAAAATGTCCAATGTATGAGCTATAAGCTGAATCTGTCATTTCTCCGCTTTCGCGAAAAGGACCAGGTCATCGAAAAAGAACAAGTGGGATATAGGAGGGCATGTACGGCCCAACTTAATCTGTTTCCAAGCCCCCCTTTCCACCTCTGCTGAAATGAGATGACCCAGTCTCTCCATACAGAGCATAAAAAGGTAAGGTGAGAGAGGTTCCCCTTGCCTGAGACCCCTCGAAGGTCGGAACAACGTGGAGACTGTAACTTGCCACACCACTTAAAGAGTAGTAGTCGTGACACACTGCATAATGACCCAAATTAACTAATCCGGGAGCCAATATCCTCTAGCGTCTCCTGAATAAACTGCCACCTCAGGCAATCATAAGCTTTTTCCATGTCCACTTTGATGGTCAGGTAGCCAGTTTTACTTGATTTCTTCCGCATCGAATGGATCACCTCCTGGGCTATAATAATATTATCCGTAATATGCTGGCCTAGAATAAAACTACATTGGGTTGCTGTTGTTAAATGGGACATGTGGACTTTTAGACGATGCACTAGAAATTTAGAGACGATCTTATACAACACATCACACAAGCTGATCGGTCGAAAGTGGGAGACCTGAGTCGAAGACAGGGTCTTCGGGATAAGCACCAGAAGCGTGCTATTGAGGGCATGGTCCCAACATTCCTGACAGAAAACTTGCTGAATGAAGTCCACGAAAGATGGCCCAACCTTCCCCCATTGACTTTGGTAGAAGAGAGCATTAAAATCATCAACCCCCAGGGCTTTGTTAGGACTCATCGCAAAAATAGCACTAGAGACCTCAGCAGCCTGAATAAGGAGGCTTAGCTCCCGAACACGAGCCTCAGACAGGGGTGGGAAAGCACCAGTGATGGGGAACTGTGCGGTAGGCCCTGCCTCCTGACTGTAGAGCTGGACAAAGTAGTTGTTGACAAGGGTACGCCGTTGGGCTGGATCAGAAACACTACGACCATCAGCATCCTTAAGAGTCTTGATGCGCAACTTCTGATGTTTAGAGAGGGTGATCGTGTGGTAATATTTATTGTTTTTGTCACCCTTGGAAAGCCACTCGCAACTGGCTTGTTGGTGCCAAAACAGCTCCTCCTCGTATGGGACTTGGAGTAACTCTTTACCGAGCTTATCCTCCAACTCCAGTAACGAGTCCGGAGCTCCATCTGACAGAGCTCGCTGGATACCTTCTAAGCGGGCCAAGAGTTTCTTCTTCCTGTAGAAAATGTTGCTGAACTCTTGACGGTTCCACCGCTGGAGATGACCGGAAAGCTAGGTTAAGGAGTGACTCAGAGGCCCCGCTAGCGGGTGCCAGAATGCATCGACAACGGTCTGAAATCCCGAATGGGTTAACCAAGCATTCTGGAATCAAAACGGAGGTTCGCCCTGAACTTGTGATGGAGGCTGGAATAAATGGAGCAGCATAGGCCGATGGTTAGAGCCTAGGAAAGGGAGATGTTGATTGACCGTATGAAGGAACTGCTGGACCCAGGCTGTCGAACCAAGCGCCCAATCGAGCCGAGCTTGGATCTGCCCCCTCCTCCAAGTAAATTTAGATCCAACATACCCGAGGTCATGGAGGCCACATTGATGGACCCAATCTCGGAACCTCTGATTCACTACCAGGGTTGAGGGGGAACCTCCCCGTTTATCCGAGAGATCCAATTTAGCGTTAAAATCGCCCCCCACGAGCCACGGTCGAGAGTTAGAGTTACCAATCCAATGAAGAGCAGACCAAAGACTAGATTGTGAGGCCACTTGCTGACTAGCATACACGATGGTAAGGTCAAACGAATAAGACTGAAACTTAACAGTAGAATGTAAGAATTGCCGATGAGCGATAACGACAGAGATATCAAAGGCCTCTTCCCAAAGGAGCCAAATACCTCCGAAAAATCCCTCCGCTTCAATTCTAAATGAGAAATCATATCCAAGGGACCGAATAACATCCTCGGCTCGAACTTTACTAACACGAGGTTCCAGCAAGGCCAACACTCTCGGTTTATAACTACGAATGTAGTTTCGCAGGAGTGTCTGAAACTTAGACCCGCCTGCTCCTTGACAATTCCAGATTAATAAAGACATAACAAAGGAAAAGCAACTTACCTCAAGGCCTCTACCGGGCTCTCATCTTGAACTTTTGTGGGCTTCCTAAAATAGGGACCGAAACCTTAGGCGGGGTCAGGCATGGGCTCGAGTAATCCTCCAACCCTGCCAATGCCATCGCAATGTCGGGAGGTTCTATAGTGGAAAGGTCGTAGATTTCAGGAGCTTCCCCAGGATCCTCCACCTCTTCCATACCCTAGGGGCCTTCCTCGATTGCCGGAAGTTGATATGCTAGAAGATGGTTGTCACATATCATTTTCGAGTGGGTCGGAAGGGTGACTACGAGGTGTCGATCAGAGTCCGTTGGTTTAAGTCAAATTGCGAAGCCCGGGACAGAAACCTGTGTCGGGCCCAGGCTAGACTGGCCCTGATCCACATGGGTCTGTGCTTTGACAGTGATACCTTTGCCTTTAGCTCCTCGTGTAGAGCTTCGGGAGCACTCGGCAGTCTTGGAAGCCCCGAACTGCTGTGGATTCCTCCTGGTTCCCTTGAAACTAAAGACATTGATTTGCTGTCCCATGCCAAAGGGCAATTCGGTGTTATGGTTTGGTGCATGAGTGGTTGTCTTCTCAGCTACAGTGTCCTCATTCAATAACACTACAAAACGAGATCCTCCTTTAGATTGCCTCACCTGTGCCGTAGTCACCTGGGTCTGTCCCTGTCCTCTCGGTGATAGTTGACGTCTCTTTTGGACGTGTGTCCACAACCCATAGCCGTTAGAGGACACGGGGTTCTGCTGGACTCCTGTCATGGCCTCCATGCCTCCTTGCGCGGACGCTACTGTGCCTACTTTACTCTTCGGTGAAGCGTCGTTTGTTTCGGGCGTAATTGTCTTAGCACAGGCATTAGGAGGATGCCCAAGGACTCCACACCGAACACAGACTTAGGGAAGGCCCTCGTAGGAAATGAGAAACGTTTCTCCATCTAGGTCGATTCTCGGTGTTAGGGGGCGGTGCAAATCAATCTCCACCGTAAATTTGGCAAACTTTCCACAGTTGGCGAGCATCGTCTCCTCATCTAGACGAACCGTAGAGCCGATCAGATCACCCAACGCAGAAAGGATTTTCACTTCTTTGGCTAATTTGTTAATACTTTGACGACTTTCTCCAAATTTCAATGATAGGCTGGAAAAGTATTTTATCCAATAGGGTATGGAGCAGACCCAAATTGTGTGCAAGAGAGCAGTGAGGCCATATTGAAAACTCTGCACGATGCTTTTAAAGTGCAAAATGAGCTTGAATTGCTGCGAGATGTCCATGACTTGGGTGGTGTTGTTATTGACTTGCAAGGTGGAAATTACAAGATCAGTAGACCAATTAGGTTGCCTTGTGGCAGAGGCAATGTTGTGGTTAGTCTCACAAGTGTTTCTCTGTCATGCCCTTTCCATTTTTTTATAAATTTTTGTGAAGTATAGAAAAACAATTTTAGTGATGCAATTAAGGATATTTACACAGTTCATTTCAGGTACAGAAAGGGACATTGCGGGCATCAGATACTTTTCCAAGTGATCGTCATTTGGTTGAACTGCGGTCTCCAAAATCTACAATCCCAGGCAGAAGAATTTACTACGAGGATATCACCTTCCGCGACATTTTATTCGACTCGAGCCAACGAGGAGGAGGAATTTTGATTGTGGATTCTGTCAGGATTCGTGTTGACAATTGCTTTTTCTTACATTTCAATACGCAGGGAATCTTGGTTCTGAAAGGCCATGAGATCTTCATATCAAGGTGCTTCCTAGGACAACACCCAACAATTGGTGGCGATAAAAGAGAGAGGACATTTTCAGGCACTGCCATTGATCTGGAATCCAACGACAATGTCATATCAGAAGTTGCAATCTTTTCGGCAGAAGTTGGTGTATTGGTCAGGGGTGAGGCCAATCTAATCACAGGGGTACACTGTTACAACAAAGCTAACGTTTTTGGTGGCGTTGGAATATTAGTAAAACCAGGTGGAACATTAACTAGGATCAATAACTGTTACTTAGATTACACAAACATTGTCATCGAAGATCCACTTAACGTTCATGTTACAGACGGGTTATTCTTAGGAAATGCCAACGTGTTATTGCGGTCCATTAAAGGTAAAATATCGGGGTTAAATATTGTTGATAACATGTTTAAAGGGGATGAATTCAACATGAATCCTATAGTTGAAGTGGACGGCAACTTCACTAGCATTGATCAGGTGATGATTGACCGTAATAACGTTAGAGGTATGAGCATGAAGTCTACGGTGGGGAGGCTCACGGTGGCTAGAAATGGGACCAAGTGGGTGGCTGATTTCTCATCATTATTGATTTTCCCTAACAAGATAAACCATTACCAGTACTCGTTTTACGTTCAAGATGTGCCTGTTGAGCTTGTGGGGCATGCAGTGACCATGATAGCGAACAACGTGGTGGTGGTAGAGACCAATATAGTGGTCAATGCGATGGTTTCTGTGGAGGTTGATCAGCACAACTTCATCGGAGAGAATTATTTTTTTACATGAAAGTCATTTTCTTTATTTTTATTTTGACTTGCGCAAAGATTTTTGGATGATCATTATTATTATTATAAATAATAAAAATATTTTTAAATAATTTCCTTTAAACTCATTAAACACCATATTTATTAACAAGAGGTAATTTTGATATAACCAGATCCAAATATAATGTTCTTACCATTGAGCGTATGAAATGTAGATTTTGAGTTAAATAATATTAAAAATAGTTTTATTCTTTTTCTTCAAATTAGAAGGTCTAAAAAATTATCATTAGGCTTGAATAAGAGGATACATCTTATTAGCTTCCAGGCTTGAATAAGAAATAAAAAACACCCACCCCATAACTAAAAGGAAACTGAGGAACGTCTGAAAGACTGATATTCTGTAAGCAGAGTTGGTGGGACTGCCCAGTTGGTTTCTTTAAGAAGCTGAGATGGCAATATTTGATGATTGATTATTGAATATTTTCTACTTCAAAGTGTGGAAGTTAAGGTGCAGTAGTGGATTTCAATTGGCCATATCATATGTCCTTACGATTTGCTCAATTTCCATGAAAAGACTATAATGAAGCCTTAGCCTCATTTTGAGAACTTCTATAGTTTGGTTGCATAATGCCAACGTGCGGTAATGATTTTTGAGTCCGTGATGGACATGAATAAATTGTCCACCAATGCCTGCGTTGTAAATTAGACATATTTAATTTAATAAACACCCAAACCTTTTACTGTTTTACGGTACTTCTCACTAACTTCAT
>JANIPM010000233.1:37754361-37768067 GCA_027478405.1 Erythroxylum cassinoides
GGAAACCCCCCCCCCCCCCCGAGCGTGCGCCGTTAAACCTAAACACCAATTAATGTCAATTTATAAACTTTACGCACACTCTCTGTGGGATCGACCTAGACTCACCACTACTATAGTAGTCGGTCTAGTTATTTTATTTTAACTCGCGTAACGACATGTGGTCAATATGTGTGGGGTAATGAAAATGAGAAAAAAGAATTCATATTTAACTCAATGTCTTGAGCACATCCTTTTGAAATTTATTGCATCAACTGAGTCTACCCACTCTAGATTATAATTGCTCCACCCTAAATTATAAACATTCTCATTTATAATATCATAAGGCTAGTTCTCTATGCAAATTGGATGACCCTATATATAGTCTAGTTCCTAAAATTTGTAATTAGGGTGATCACCCTCACAAATTTCATAACACATCATGATATTGTAAAAGGACCCATCTTAGAGTTTTCCTTCAGGAACCCAAGTGAAGCCCTCTCGGTAACCCTATGGTAGCCCTCTAATCGATATCTAACACAACCGAAGGGTTTCCACAAAGTTAAGCCGATTATTTGTTGAAAAAATTTTATACTTTAAATGTTAAAAATGCAAAAAATAGTGGGAAACCTTTTCTTTTTTTAAATCATTTTATTAAAAAATTTGACAACACAACGGCTATATTTTGACCTTCCCAAAATTAAAAAAAAAACACCTAGATAAAACATTTTAAAACACTTCTAATATTTCATATACCATCTCAACTTCTGGAATGGGACCTCAGGTCCACATCACAAGCAATCACAAACATAGAAATCTCAACATTTTCAAAACACCATTGAGGATCCAAGCCCTCGTAGTTCATTAAAAAAAGATATTTAGCATTCCATTAATATTCACAAGATCAAACTTTTGAACTCTTTCCCAAATAACTTAAAACATATCACATACATAGCAAAAATAACATAAATGTAGCAACACCCGATGATATAACTAATCTTGAGGCAGAGTCCTAATTATTGCAACATTTGTACATATACCCAATGTGGTTTGTTTAAAAACTTAAAAATAAAGGTGAGATAAATTAGCTCAATGAGTGTAATTAGTTTACGAGAAAATTAAACTTTTCATAACAATATAACTGTAATATTCCATACAATCATAAAGCTCATGGTAAAACATTTTCCATAATAATTTATTCGTGCATTATCAAATTTGGTAATAACATAACATTTTGTAAAACACAATTTTAATGTTTTTAAAATACTATTTCGAAATTAAACTCATACTATAAAAGTTTCTATTTTCCTTTTTCCTCAAACAATAAATAGTGGTAACAATAAGTTTTTTGAAAATTTTTATACTGAAAATAACCTAACCACTAGAATTGGTACTATATGGTACCTCTCAATTCACTTTTAAAAATAAATAGTGGCGGCATTATTATTACATGACTTTTCTTGCTCAATATAGCCCACCACCAATTTCTTTACCATATGGTACACTAAGCCTAAAATCACGGAACTGGTTCTGCATCGCTTACCCATAACCGATTAACTACTAATTATAGGGTTGGTTCTACATCGCTTAACTAAAATGAGTTAAACACTATATACTGATAATTATGAAGCTAGTTCTGCATCGCTTACCCATAACAAATCACATAGCTAGTTCTACATCGCTTACCCGTGACTGATTAACCATTATTTTTAGAGCTAGTTCTACATCGCTTACCTGTAATAGGTTAACCGCCATAAATATACTAGTATAATGACATGTATAACGCCTAGAGATATACCATACGCAAAAGCAACTCTTACATTTACGACTCATTTTATTTTCTAAATCAAATATGGGAGGATTCGTAATTGAATTATTTCAATGTAACTCTCAATTATATAAAATTTAACTTTCAAATTATAACTCATATATTGCCAAAGTATATACTTATGCTATCAATATTCACTTAGAAAATATCATTTGCATAAAAAATCAGCATAAATATTCATTTCATAATCAAATGAAAACCATTTACATAAACTCAATTTAAAGTACACTCACATGTTATCAATTCTTTTGCAAAGAATTTAATAATATAAAATAATTAAATACATTCACCTGATCAATTCTTTTGCAAAGAATTTAGTCATATAAAATAATTAAAATACACTCAGTTTTACCAACTTATCTCCAAGCATACTCACTCGTTCGGTGCCTCTCCTTTACCTACACAAAGTGCATTTCTCTTGGGCATTTATTTCCAAATTAGGAAATAAGGCATTAAAACTATAAATTTTGTTTAATTGAATTCGAGATTAGTGTTTAATCGCGTAACATGTACGTTTTTTGCTTACTTTTGTAAGCTAACTTATTATTCTCTGGTTCCAAATCTAACTTCTAGAGTCACTTAAATACAATATTTTACCCATTTTAACTTACCAATTTCTTCAAAACACTATCTCACCCAATTTAACTCACCATATCACAATCATGCATGATGAGTCATAGTTATGACCCATGTGTATAATCCATACCTCCACTTCTTCCTTAATTTTCACATACCAAATGTCACAAGTTGTTTCAACAACTGGGAAGTATCAGGTTACCATTTTCAATATCAAATTTTAATATCATTAATCCCAAATTAGGTCTAGGTATCTTCAGGAGTTTTTTAGAAATATGTATTAGGTTTCATCTCCAATTGGAATCACCCAATTTAGAGGTCTGTAGGCTGAGTTATGGTCAAAACATTGGGAATGGTTCAAGTTAACCTAAGACAGAATTCCACTACATATTCCTCTCTTGTCATATTCAACTAATTCCATACAAAGAAACATCAAAGTAATATCAAGACAACATTGATCTTAAACACATCCATCTCACTCAAGAAAACCCACAAAATAGAAATTTAACTAGGAAACTTACCACTTTTTTCTTCAATCTTTTAAGTATTTGATGAATCCTTCAAGATTTATCCAAATCACCATCAAATTCCATCAAAAATGACTACACTCTTCTTCCTCTCTCCTTGATCGATGTTCACCCTTGGCTTCTCTTTTTTTCCCTTTCTTTTTTTGTTTCTCACGTTACTCTCTCATCACTCTCACGTTTATGTTGAAAGAATGAAGCAAAATGACTTAAGTTTCACCTTTTATACTCTTTTAATGGATTACACATGTCACCTTCCTATTTGTCATCACTAATGACTCATCAAACACATGTCATCATCTCATTGGTCTGCTTTAATGACTCATCAATATACTAATATAATGTAAAAAGTCCAAATTGCCCTTAATTAGTACAAAAAGACCAAATTGCCCTTTAATGCATTTAATTGACCAACTAACCAAATTAAATCCTGAAAACATTCCACAATTGTCTTATTTTCAAATTGACTTTGAAATACTCTAATTAGCGTTAATACTTATTGATTGGATGCTTTTAAAAATTTTGAATGAGTTTAAAATCATCAACGCCCATTATTTTCCAAAAAGGGCATTTTAGTCCAATAATTTCAAATTACCCAGATTCTAATCAAACAACCTTTATTTTGACCCGTTTCAGTTCCTATAGACTCCAATCCTAATTCTGTAGTTTTTCATCATATTTTGAAATTATTCGGTTGCCCAAAAGAATTTTCGGATTGCATCCAGAAATCACTAAATGTCACAAAAATCGTCCAGATTTCATTCAAAAGTGTCACCTAAATCTCCAAAGCATATTTTGGGTCTTTTAAAGCTCATTCGGACTCATTTTGTAGCTTTTTGGATTTTTCAAAAAAATTTCAAGAAATTCTTGGTTGGGTGCAGAACCGTCTCTGATCTATCCGTGATCTCTGTTATAACCTTAATAATACATTTAAACACTTATATTACTCTACTACACTATAAATAGAGCATACTCCATAAAATGCATGTATAACACATTATACAGCATAAAATCAAACTAGGATATTATATATTGATTGAGCTGATGACAATGAGTCCACAGTTGCAAGTTTCCCAATTAACCATAGGTGATTTCATATCAAAGTGAGAATATTATCATTTCCATCTTTCTATTGTGTTAAGTGGTTATGACAATTAGTCCCCAATCCTAAAAATAGGCCATAGACGTAAGATCAAGAAAGAGAGCTCTAAAAGAAAATAAACAAAAAATGGATGGCTAGATTAATATAAACTAGGCCAAATGGTTTCAATGTCAATTTTTTCAAAGATACTTGGTCTCTCACTGGGAACATGATTTTAGAAGCTATAATGGAATTCTTTAGCAAAGTCACTCTTCCTAAAGACATCAATAAGACTTTCATCACTCTTGTACTAAAGAATGGCAAAATGAATAGCTTCAATGCTTTTGACCAATTGCTTGTTGTAATTCCCTTTATAAAATCATTTCCAAACTGATAGCCTAAAGACTTAAAAGAATTCTCCACAAGCACATTAGTCACACTCAAGGTGCTTATATACCTGGAAAATTAATTGGTGATAACATTTGCTACTTAAACAACTCAATACTAATTACTCCAATAAGAAAAGCAAACCCAGTTGTTGTATCAAAATCAATCTTAGGAAAGCCTATGACAATGTTGATTGGACTTTTGTCACAAATATTTTGAGAGCTATGGAATTTTCAGGAATATTCATAAAGTGGATCGAACAATGCTTGACAACTTTTTCTCATAGTATCTTGATGAATGGATAACCTATAATGTTCTTTAAAAGTAGCGAAGGGATCAGGTAAGAATATCCCTTATCCCTATACATCTTCGCATTGGTGATGCAAACTCTCCATAAAATCATTGAGCATGTTGTAGCATAAACAAAGGAGTTCAAGTACCACTCAAAGTGTGGTAAATTTAAACTAACCAATCTTTATTTTGCAGATGATATGATCCTGGTTTCAAAAGCTGATGCCACTTCTATATGCATATTGATCAAAGCTCTTAATATTTTCCATAGAGCTTTCATATTACAATAAAATTGTTCTAAAAGCAATATATTTCTGTCTAAGAGTGCCTCGCATCTACGACCATTGATCACTACCTTCACTGGATTCTAGTCACAAGAGTTCCCAATCAAATATTTAGGCATCCCCTTCTCACCACACAAATTAAAAGTAAGCAATAGGGAGGGCTCAACTTATCAACTCAGTTCTTAATTCTATTAATACCTATTAGGTTGCCCACTTGTCCTTTCCAGGTTCAATTTTGAAAGCTATAGACTACCTATTCAGTAAGTTCTTATAGATAGGTAGCAAGGAGAGAAGTCACAAAACTATAGCGAAATGGAAGGAAATTTGCACTACTAGAAATCACGGTGGTTTAGGAATTTACTTCATAAAAAATATGAACTAAACTCTGCTCACAAAAAGGTTTTGGAGATTAATGAAGGACAAACAAACTCTATGGTGCCGATGGATACAAAGCTACTTCATTAAGAATAGGAACATATGGTTAATAAATAGCTCACACATTCCCTCCACCACACTTAAAGCAATTTTAAAGATGAGGGACCTGCATAAAACAAACTTCATTGCTCTCATAAGTAATGGGAAATCCATCAACTTTTGGTATGATAATTGGTTTTTTATGGGGCTTTGATTACCTCCGGTGTTGCTGATTTCCTCAAGAGCTTTATCCCCTTAGAAGCGTAGGTGGCTATAACATTACAAAGCAAAGAGATAATTTAGAACTTAACAATCCCATCCTCCCTAGCTGATGAAATATGTGGCACTTATTGCAATAATGAAACACATACATACATCTGGAGACGTATAGTTATTGGTTAATACTCGAACTTCTCTTATAAGGAGTTATCTTTCAAACAACTTCCCAAGTTGACATGGACTAAAGACACATGGGCTAATCATATTTAACCTCAAGCATCTTTCACCTTATGGCTTGCAGTGAAGGGCAAATTAAAAATAGTTTATAAAATTGCCAAATATACACAGTTGCCAACTGTGGTTGTCTATGTAGAGAAGCGGAAGAAACTAATGAACTATTATTCTTCAATTTTGGTTACGTCAGGAACATATGGAGGTAACTTCACAATAAATGCATGTCAAATTGAGTGAATGACAACCTAAAAAGCTTTTAAGCCCAACGGATGAGCTATCGAAACAAAATTGCATGTAAATGGTTTTAGATAGCCTTATCCTCGATAATCACTGCTACATGGGATGAGAAAAATTTTAGAATATTTCAAGAAAAAAGCACCAAATGAGCAATTATACAACTAGTTGATACAACATATTCAACTCTAACTTAACTTACAACAACAAAAATTTCAGCATGGGTAATATCTAATGACATACTGGAATGTGTAATGACCAATATCATGGCAACCTGATTCAATGTTCGAGTCAAAACAAGTTTTTTGATGAAGGTTTCCACTTATTGAAGATTTGCCACATCGATAATGTATCTGTGACTTTATATTAATCAGGCCATTTGCGTTCCTTCCTAATAGCATGTAAGTTAAGTCTTTAATGACACAGATGATGGGCATCTAGCCAAGGTAAAGCAATATGATGAGCGGAGGTATCCCTTAACTATTCAAGACAGGAGCGTATGTTGCATTGTCTTAAGGTTATCGTACGCTGCTAAATATTAATCCAAAGCATATTTCTCTTATTGTTCAAATGTAACAAATTTACTGCTTTGAGACTTTATTTTTTTTTTAAATTTGTGACATTTTTATTCTGCTTTGTGGCCTAATAAATTCAATTTTTTTAAAAGAAACATTTTGTTCCTAGCAACAGCACCAAAAGATTTGGTGATGTAATTTTACTTTTAACCACAAGCATGCGATGTAGCTAGCACGGACAAGTACCGGTCAATCCTATAAGGACTAGAATTATCTTTCTATTATCTAGTTTAACAAATTATGGTGATAATAATTAATCAGATTCAAAATTTAAACTATAAACTAAAATAAATTAACACAATTGACTAGCTAGAACAAATATTAAACTAAGAAACAATCAAAGAAGACGATGATACTTGGACTTCAAATACCCTTTAAAATTTCTCATGTAATCATGACTTCACTAATAAATTTAATATATAGTTTAGTAAACTATGGAAACTCCTCAGTTATGCTAATATCTTTTTCAAGAATATCAACTTTTACTCTATGCTGATTAATTAAAATCTCTTTATAATTAAAATCCCTAGAACCACTTTAATGGATTTATAAATTTCACTATTAGTTTTGACACCAATATATAGATTATTTACGTTGACCTGTCTCTAGGCTTGCATGGAACTCCCTTCAATTATGCTAGAACAATTCATATATTGGATTTTTTATTCTTAATAACATGAAGTCATACATGAATCAACATAATAACAATATTAATTTAAGAATAAATAAGAACACATAATTGAATCTCAATCAAACTAAAGAATGAATTAAATTAAAACAAAATCACTATAAGGTCTAGCCCGGGGTTCATCTAATCTAAATACAAACAAAGGCTTAGTTCATAATTATAGAAGATATAATATCAAAATTAAAGGAAAACTAGAAAATTAAAAGAAACACGATGAAATATCTTTTAATCTTCATGAAATCCACTTTAGATTTTCAAAAACAACCTCTTTATTAGATAGGGGTAAGACTATATACTACTAGACCTCCCCAAACCCCACTTATTAGTGAAACTTTCATTGGGTTGTTATTGTTTTTGTTTTTGTCCTAAACTATCAATTTATGTTTTCCTAAGCCTCCCTTAAGCCTCTTTATAGCTTTTCTCTAGTCCTCTTAATATTTCCCTTTTTATAACTAAAAATTAGGATTTTTGGAGTGGACACAGCCACCCACATTGTTGGATGCCTAACTGTTCCCTTAATCTCACTTTAATTCTTTTAAAATCATACAAAAACACAATTTTAGAAAGCTACATAGTCTAGGACACAACTGTGTCCACCTCCATATGATTGTGCCCTTTAAGGACAACTTTAATCCTTTAATTTTCTTCCTAAATTCTATTTAAATTCCACTCATTTTGAACCCTAAAGGATATTAAGACATAACAAATAATAAGAATGAATTGAATATTAAAAGCAATGAAAAACTCACAAATAAGGGAACAAAATACACTATAAATGGGATTAGAAATATGGTCTATTTAACATTTAGCATTTAGCATTTATCATTGATTTTCTATATCAACAAGATGGTGAAACTGAGATCTTTTGTGACAATGAGGGAAAAAATTCTATGACAAAATGTCACAATAGAATAAGTCACATTGTCATCTGCTATCATTTCATCTGAAAATTGTTAGCTAAAAGAATAATTAAAATAAAGCGTTATGGTACCAATAATCAAGTTGCTAATATATTTACCAAGTCACTTTCATATGTTAAGCATGAAAAAATCATATTACTAATGGAGTAATGAGTCTTGAAGCAAAGGGGAGTATTAAGGATACTGCGTCAAAAAGTTAAAATAGTTATTATGTTTATTCTTTAGTTATTTAATAAGGTTTTGTTTTACCCTCTAGTTAGTTATTAGGAATAATCAAACCTGTTTTTTTTTATAGTTATCAACACATTCATTTTATCTTTTATTGAGTTATTTAGTGGATAATTATATATCTTCTATTGCTTATCTTTTCATCTATTGTAAGCCTATAAATAGGCAACATAGTAGATTATTATGTGCTGGAAATAAAAGCCTCCATTTCTTGTCCTTCTTTATATTCTTCTTTTACATTAGTAAAATCCTCACAAAGTAGTTTCTTAGTTAATATACAACATTAATTTAGTGTCAAAACATAAACCAATATAAACACAAATGAAGCTTAATTATTTTTCATCATTTATTGTCTTCTTCATCTTCGTCATCATCTTCCTTCTCACAGTAATATTCATCATCACTAGCTCTATCATATATGAGCCATATAATTGCTACTTCCTAAGTTACTCTTGAATTTGGTATCTAACAAATGATCTATATTAAAATAATACCAAATGTAACGTTAACATATAAAAAAGAAATACATGTACAAATATATAACTCTCTAAACATTGTACTCCTCGTAATCAAGAAGAGATAAAACTAATCATTTTATGATGTTCCTCTTTAAAGTTTTCAAAAACTCCTACAACTAATCAATTTTTTATGCACATAATTTGTTTTTTACTATTATTTATATTTGTAAAGTAAAAATAAGTATAATCAATGACATCGACTTTGCTACTTAACAGGTATGAATTTTTTTGTTTTTTCTGACATGAAAATTCAATCCATTAGAACCTGAAAAGCTACAACCATAATAGGATTTATTAAGTACAATAAGTGTAATGGGTAGTTATTGCTTATTAGATAATCCCATGTCATCCTTACACGTCGGAATTACTTGTAAAGTAACAATTTTGTAACTAGTACCCTAATTAGATGTTCAAAGAGAGAAGTAAATTGGATATGCAATCAGGTGCAAGGTTCTTCAGAACAATAAGTTCTCTAGTCCCATTATCTAGCATTATTAGGAGCATAAAGATATTTCCTACCAAGAAATTGCATTATAAAGCCCTAAAATTCATCAACGGTAAGACTCAATTAACTAAATGAGATGTCTTATATCCATTAATATGTTTTTTTCTATGATCAAACCATATTTCTATCGCCTTATGTGTTGAGCTTACATATCTCTGTCATGTAATGATTACCCTTTCTTTACTCTATCAAACTTTTTTTTACTACCACCTGACATCATAAGCATAGATTTATTTGTTTTAGGCCCTTTAACATCTTTTACGAGCATCATCTTAAGGTCCAAATAACAAAACCTATGAATTTTAATGCCCCAACTTTCTATATCTCTTATAGCATATCCCATATCTTCCTTCTAGACAAACTTCCACCATAAAATATAGTTAATTTTTCATCTCAATCATCCATCTTTGCTTACTTATATACAAATATTAATGTTACATTAAGTATGAAGGCATTGAATAGAAGATAAGCACTTCACTAATAAGATATAAACATAAACTAGCACCATACATAATCCATATAAAACAAATACTACTTTCATAAACCTAACACCAATTTGTTGATTACCAAACTTTACAAGATGTTATTAATCTTATCCATATGTTATGTCTAATATATTTTCAAATCCATATTCAAATACTATCAATAATGAATAATCAAATAATCCTACTTAGTAAAAAAAAATATACTTGATCAAAAATCAAAAATCAAAAATAAGAAAGAATTAGCCAAACTCCAAATAACAAATTTAAGTATACCAATTTCAACAGTAAGATATGTAACGTAACATTTTTTAAGAATAAAAAAGTGAATAACTAAAATTAGGAAAGTGATTTTCTTGTCAAAATTGGAATGCCAATAGTTTAGGTGTAAAATGTTGTTAACATTGCTCTTCCAAGACTTTTATAGAAAATAAAGAGTTCATAATTCTAAATATCCCTTTTATCTCATATACAATGTTCTTGCAAATTAGAGGTTTGATCTTATATTTTAATGGATCATTCGACAATTTCTTTGTGTTTTCCACTTCTCTGAATCAAAATTGCCACTTTTGAATGATCTGTACCTCTGAATGTGCAGTCTTTTATTTTGCCTATAATTATGTCTTTTTATAGTAATTTTTAGGGTTTTGGGAGAAACTCAATTTAATACATTGGGGTGTACTAGATGGTGTATAACCCAAAATCTCTAGAATTCATGAATTTACATGGCTTGAAGAACTTACACCATTATATACATGGTGTGTATCCCTTCTTTACTTTAAATCCTTGTTTTATGTTGCATTTTCATCCAAATTCTTCTTTGTTTGGTCTATGAAGGCAATATAACCTACAAATGCACATGGAGCAAATTCAGTACCAAATATACAATAAAAGTATAAAAAATCAAGAAAAATAAATCAATTATGGATGTATAAATATTATCAAATATGCATTTATCATATGGGATCTGAGAAGATGTATATAAGATATTAATGTATCAGGTGAATGGTTGTGCCTCTTACCAATTCCATAAGAAGTTTAAGGAAATAAAATAGAAGTCTACATGGTTTCAAGAAAGCAAGCACAGGAACACTCTTGATGGTATAGATTGAGCCAAAGAAGAACTAATACAATGCCAGAATAACCTCTTTGATTCTCCCTATGATGACTCTGTCAATATCAAGGAAAAGCAAGTCTTATCCAATTAAATGAGTACTCTAGAAGCTCATTCCTCCATTCTTATGAAAAACTCAAATGTGTTATGGTTGAAACATAGGGAGTACAATTCCAAGTTCTTCTATAGATCACTGCTTGTTAGGAGGAATCGTAATAGAATATCCAAGTTACTCACTAATAAGGGTAGAATGATCATTGACTAGAATGAGCTTAAACTCCAAGCTAGAGATTCCTATACTAAAGTATTTGGAACTCCCAGGTTTAGGAATCCCACCTACCTACTTCATGGCCTATGCATTCCTAAGGTAATCTCCCTTAGGCAGTATGAATTTCTTACTAGGAGTTTCACTAATAAGGATATATAGGAATTAGTATTCTCTCTTAGTTTTAATAAAGGCCTAGCCCTAATTGATTAAATGGATTCTTTTATCAATTAAGCTCCATGTATATAAAGTTATTTATGAGTTCTTTGATAATGCCAAGATTCTAAAGGTATAGAATTTCACTCGTTTATACCTGGCCCCAAAAACTCATAATACAAACTTTGTAAATGACTTTAAACTAATTTCTTATTACAATACGTTTAAAATCATCTCCAAGTTGTTGGCTAATAGGATCAAACATGTGCTTCCTTCATTCATTTTCCAATCTCAAGCTACTTTTATAAAAGGTAGAAGTATTGGAGATAATATGTTACTTACTCAGGAATTGGTGAAGAACTAATATATCAAGGGCTTTGGAGCTAATTATACTGTGAAAATTGATTTCATAAGGCATTTGACTTATTTAGTTAGGATTTTATGCTTCTTTCTCGATAAGAATTCAGGTTCCATGATAGGTTAATTACTTAGATCTCCCAATGCATAACCACTACTTTATTTAGTGTTTTGATAAATAAAGAAACTAGTTAACTTATTAAAGGTTATAGAGGGCTAAGACAAGGTGATCTACTCTCCCCTTATCTCTTCACTATATGCATTAAGATATTTAATTGCATTATTTTAGAAAATTTGCTTGTTAATTGTGGCTTTAAGTATTATAAGAAGTGTAATAGGCTAGACATCATCCATCTTGCTTTTGCTAATAATTTGTTATTATTATATAAAGTTAATGAAGCCTCATTAGCTTGTTTAATGATTTCTTTAGACGAATTTAGTGCTTGTTCTAGATTTCATGTTAATAGGGACAAGAGTTACATTATCACTTTGGTGGAAGACTTAAACTCAGTCTAGTTGTTATCCTCCATCTCAGATCTGTCGCTTAGACCTCCACCATTTACCTACCTATATATTCCTATATCTAAAAAAAATCTCTCTTACTTGAATTATCAATGGTTATTAGATATGATCAAGAAAAAAATTACGGCTTGGATGTCTAAATGTGTATCCTTTGCTAGCATTTTACAATTAATTTCTTTAGTCCTAACTTCTCCATCTGTTGGTCCTCTAACATTGCATTTGCTATTAATCTTTTTAAGGAAATTAACAAACTTGGGAATTTTCTTTAGACCGGCAATGAATCCTCTAAGCTTTTTGCAAAGGTAAGTTAAAATGAACATTGTATGCCTAAGAAGAAAGGAGGTTTAGGAGTTAAAACTGCAAAGTTAGTAAACAAGGTTATACTAATCAAAAGGCTTTGGAAGGTAATAAATGACAAAGAATCCTAGGTGAAAAGCCTTTTTGAGCAATATAGAGGAGGATTAAACTTATGGATAAATAAACCAAGGATAGATGTATCATAGTACTGGATTTAAATGATAAAGCTAAGGTACTTCATCCACCTATCTATCAATTACAATGTAGGGAATGGAAAAGAAACATGGTTATGGTATGACAATTAAAGTACAATTAGCCCTCTTTATCTTTTCCTTAACTTTGTTAGCCTTAAAGTATTCTTCCCTATAACTGCAAAGGTTAACAGTTTAGTTAAAATCGAAGATGGCATTGTGACAATAGTGGTAAGCAATTCTTTCATGGTTATTACCCCCAAACTCCCTTAGACCTGTAAATAGAGGATAAGGTAATCTGGTTTAAGCATCTCTTTAGCTTATTTACAAATAAGTGCCTATTTAGATGAGCTTATATCAGTAGAGCTTTTATTAGTAGAGCTTTTTTAAGAAGAGCTTTTCTAAGAAGTCAGTTGACTGTTTGACTGTCATTTAAAAAAAACTTTTTTGAAAGAGATTCATACAATAGACTGTTTGACAACATAAAAATAAAAAATACTTTTAATTTTAACTATATTTTATTTTATAATACAAGTATTTATGCAAATAAATATTATTTAAAGTATATTAAACAATATGTAAAGCCACTACAAGAAAAATAGTGTTTAGCGACGAAATTTACTGACGGAATTTGTATATATTTCGTCGGTAAGCTTATTTAACGACGGAATTTATTAACGGAAAAAGGCGTCGGAGATATGGCCGTCGTTAAATTTACCGACGGAAAAAAATTCCGTTGGTAAATTTACCGACGGAATTACCGACGGTAAAAATTTCCGTCGTTAACTTTACCGACGATTCAATAAATTTTTCTGTCAGAAAATTACCAACGGAATTAGC
>JANIPM010000233.1:37789872-37800568 GCA_027478405.1 Erythroxylum cassinoides
GGTGAGCCACTGCTCGAACCCATAGCTCAATGGTGAGAGGCGTGTTCTTAAAGAATAACAAAACCTTGAGGTCTTGGATTCGAGTCGTGGCTCACCCTTGACCAAAGAGGACAATGCCTGGAGTGATGGCGGTAGAGACCGGGCTCTATAATACCTCTTGATGATTTTGATGTGATATCGAGTGATATGTGTCGTTACTCATATGCAAATTAAAAAACATTATTTAATCATAAAGTTATTATCCAAATAAGGATACAAAAAATAAGGGTCGATCCTATTAGAAAAGTTTGATTTACCAAATAAGTTTATTATCGATAATTTTATTATAATATTTTCAACTAAAATAAATATTAATATTCCAATAATTTAAGATCAGATTTTGAACAAGCAAGAATAAATACAAGAGATGCATACAAAATGATCTTATCTCATTAATTTTAAATTCAAATTTATTAACCAACATTTTGAGCTTAAGGTGTAGATACCCTAACAATTCTACTTTATATGAAAGAAATTATATCCTAAAAGAAGAAAAATGATCAATACATTAATACATCATGTCCTCTTAGACAAAATAATTAATATGCAACATGAAAACTTAAGAAAATAAGTTTGCAACACATTCTTGGGAACCACACAATTTATTTTAACGTAAAAATCATGATCATACATGTTATGTTGGAATTTTAATGGTGAAATCAAATTATACAAGTCTAAAATTTTTAACTTAAAAAAAGCATAGTCTCATACTTCATCAATGACCCATTTTCTTCCTACCAAAGTGTAAATGGTGGACATAAGTTAATGTTAATAAAATGTCAAAATAGATTTGAATTCAAGAGAATAAAAGAATAGTCATAAGGTAGGTGACAAATCATACACAATTAGACCCAGTTTTCTGACTAACTATTTCTATTATTCATTTAAGTATGTAATAATGATTAATTTTGTTTAACCATGTGCTAAATTATCAATCAATACTAATGGATTAGGTTTTGGATGAAGTACGAATCAAAATTTACAATATCCAAAACTTATCATAGGATTTTTCACTTTCAAATTTAGCTTACAACATCTATAAAAATCGAGTTTAGTGGTTAATTCATCATCTAGTTTGCTTCTTAGGCTCATTCCTACATAATTAAATATTTTACAAAAAAATAAATCATATGAATACTTCAATTTCTAGACAAACTTTGAAATAATTCTTCACTTATTCAGTTTGGACAATCCCTGTATGTACCTTATAATACTTCTTTATAGTCATCCTACATTGGAATTTAAACATCTAATTGACTCAGCGTGCTTAGCCTAACATAATTCTAGTAGTAAAACATCCTTTCTGTAAACTAGTGAACCTCTAAAGGAAATTTTCAGGTCTACATAATGGATATTCATCACATTTTGTTCTCATTCTTGAATGTAATATCTAATGCATGTTTTATTTATGTAAAATTCATTAAGTTATGCTATTATTCAAGTTGAAAAGAGATTTAAAAAGCAAAATGCAGCATATCTAGATGGAAGTATGGAACTAGATAGATTGAACAAAATCTCTAAGCAATGCATGAAATCAACATCAAACTTGATAATTCTTCATTTCATTACAAATTAAGTATTATGTTTTTTCTTAATCCACATTTTAAAAAACCTTGCTGTTGACAACACCCTTAATTTACAAGTTTAAACTTATTCAACTAAAAAAAGAAATAGACAACCAGTGACTATTGTATGCCAAATCTAAATCACAACATGAAGTTAATAGTCTTATATTGATTTCAATAATTATAACACTTGTAATTAAGCTACAAAATATAATTATTCCAACTAATTTGTGTTGTTCATATGCATACAAACACAAAGAATTAAATCTTTTTATTGTAGCTATATTCAAACCTATCTTTACATATAATAATATGCCTTATCATGAATCTAAAACTAAAACAATTATAATCATTTTAACTTATGGATTAGGCTAAACAAATGCACATATAGGGGAGGAAAAATGTTTAGGATAAACCAAATCAAATCTAGATATGAAAGAACCAACATATAAATCCAATCTAAGATTTACAAGTGAATAAGTAGTGTTTTAATTTCAGTTTAGCCATGCAATTTTGATATATTTTGACAATCTGAGACATTTAACAAGTTAAATGTAGAAAATCTCTACCTATCTCCCTTCACTTTCTATGATACAACCAGCTCAATCCCAACTAAAAAAAACACGTTATGCACTAAGAGATACCATCAACCATTGATAATTCATTTGAAGGGCAAATAAATTACAACTTATACAATTCCAAATCGACTAAGGATTCAACAATCACATTCACATATGCAAGGACATCTTCACTTATATAAAGAATACAAATCAAAAACCAAAGAATCCATATATTGCATAAATGTTAAATTTACTCAATAATGAAAATAATTAATTCAAAAAATTGTCCAAAATAATCAAAATTACATCCCTAGAATAGAATTAAACAATTTATAGTAAATTAAGCATAGGATCTAGTATTAAAGAGAATTGTGGTTTAGGGGAAATTGATTCAATTTGCAGACTGCATAGACCTTGGACCAGCTTGTATAAAATCTGAAATTTTCCTCCAATAGTCATGAACCAGCTCTAATCAGGTGAGGTTTTGCTCTCCTTTCACTCCCCACACTCCTTAGACTAGCTCCTAGCTTCAATCTCCATGGACGAATGATAGAGCCTCTCAGGAACTCTCACCTTGACATGACTATTTGTTGCCTTCTCCATGCTACTCCACTATTTTTATAACTTAACAAATTTCTCCAATAGCCACACATTGTTGGATCTATGATATGCCTATGCTTGTCTCTTTCATTTTGAATGGATCCTAGTGATGAAGATTACTGGTGGGCATGACTCCTCCTCCTTGATGCTACTCTTTTCTTTTCTGCATTTTATTTTGAGTTTGGGCTTGTATTGGGCTAGGTCTTAGGTTATGTTGGTTTTTAGTGATGGGTTGGAATTTTGTTAGGCAAGTGCTTGTTTTTGGTGGCTGAATCTTCTGTTGAGTTGGTTGTTTAATTCTGGACCTACTTCTGGGTTGGACTTCATTTTGGGCCAGATTTTCTTCTAAATTCCTTTCCTTAGGTCCACCAAACCTATAAGAAAATATTTTGTACAATTTAGACCTCTTTTAAAAATAAAATGAGGAACTAAACAACTTAGGATATTAATAGTAAAATATAGCAAATTTTGCCTAAATGTGATATGTAAATAAGTTAAAACAATATAAAATAGGGATAAAAATATGTAATAATTTACATTTATCATTGAACATCAACTTTCTTAAAGTAGCAAAAGCAACATAATACCCGCATCTTTGAGGTATGATGCTAACAAATTAGTCAAATTCATATTATATAAACTATTGTAGATCTAATAGAGGAATGATGGATAAAACATCAACAGTGACAAATGTTTCTGCCATGGGAACTGAGAAAGGTCTTAAGAAAGACATAGAGACTTACCTCATAACCATGTGGGAAACTGTCAAAAATCATATGGTGGACATGTTGTTGAAAAGATATTGAGGGAATGAAAAGATACGATGCCTAAAGCCCTCCTTATCAAGAAGTCAATAATAAGATCGAGTTAATGTTAAGTGTAATTCCTCTTACCTATGCCCCTCATAAAATGTCATAACTAGAGTTAATGGAAATGTTAAGCTAACTTGGTGAATTGTGGGAAGTGAATTACATCCAATCATCTAAAGCCTCATATGGTGCTCATGTGTTCTTCTAAAAGAAACACGATGAAGCCTTATGCACATGTGTAGACTATCAAGCTTTAAATAAGGTAACTATTAAAAATAAGCATCATGCTTCTCTTGTTTAAGACTTCATGGATAGATTATAAAGGGTTGTAGTATTTATATAGTTAGATTTACGGAGTAGTTATCGGTATGTGGAGATTGCTAAGGGGATGAGCAAAAAATGAATTATATAACTCGACATAGGCCATATGAATTTTTGATTGATGCCACTCAATTTGAAAAATGTCCCTACTATGTTTTACATATTAATGCATATGTTGTATAGCTTTTTGGATGACTTTGTGGTGGTTTATTTGGATGGTATCATGTTCTAGTGCGTTAACTTGGCAGAACATGTGCAACACTCCTAGAAAGTCTTTGAGTGGTTATGATAACATAAAATTTTTTAAAAGATGAAGAAGTGCAAGTTTTCCTAATATGAAATCAAAATTTAGGACACTTGTTGAGCAAAGGCTAGATGAGGATGGATCCTAAAAAGATTAAGGCAATTGTTAATTAGAAAATTTTAAAAGCAATGCATGAATTTCAAATCTTTTTTATATTGGTGAACTACTATCATTAGTTTATTATTGGATACTCAAATAAAGTAGCTCCCTTGACTAATTTGTTGAGAAAGAAGTCAGAATGGTGATGGTTGAATGCTTACTAAGAAGCCTTTAAGAAGTTAAAAGTTGTCATTTCAACAGAACCTTTACTAAAGCTTATCGATTTTGATCTTCCTTTTAAGGTACACACAGATGCTTCGAACAAAGACATTGGTAGAGTCTTAGTAAAAGAAAGACCTACTATTACATTTAAAACTCATAAACTCATCAATGTCAAGCGACGATACTTGATCCACATTAATAAGAGATGTTAGTATTAGTGTATGGCTTTGATGTTGGGCAAGTTTATTTGTTTAGAACCATGTTTGTTATTTATATGGACAATGCTACTAATATTTTTTCTAAGAATCAAAAGAATATTTTGCAAAAGAAACTCGATTGCAAGAATTTCTTACTAAATATGACTTTGTGTGGGAGTACAAACTAGAGATACACAATAATGTAGCAGATGTATCAAGTTAAAAGGAAGTCTTTCTAGCTCTTTATGTTATCATTTAGGTAGAATTAGACTTGGAGCAAATCAAACTAGTAATCCTCTTAATAAAACCTATTGTTGAATTGTGAAGCAAATGAAGGATGGCGCTATATGATGATTTTGACTTGATGATGACGGACTGATGATTAAAAAGAGAAGCTAATTATATGTGATAAGTTTTGGTTCATTGCAAATTTAATTAACGAAGTAAACACGTGACTCACAGTAGGTTGGTCACCTTGAAGTATAATGAATGCCCGTGCTCCTTTCTCATTCCTATAATTTGTTAAAGATATAGAAAGGCATTAAGTTATATGTTAAAACTTGCATTGCTTATTAATTAGACAAGCTTGAATGAAAGAAGGTGGTATGATTTGTGTAGTCTTTGCCCATTTTGAAAAGACTATGGATGTCAATTTTGATGGAATTTATTGGTGGATTCCCTAAGGTGGATGATATGGATTCAATCATGGTGGTGGTTTACAGATTCTCTAAATATGTAGTCTTTACACCAACTCCAACTTCATGTTCGTCAGATGTTGCCTAAGAACTTCTCTACAAAAATATAGTGAATCACTTTAACATTTTGATAGATACTATAAATAATTGAGATGCCTAATTTATTATCCAATTTTAGATGTCTCTCTTTAATATTATAATGTGAATTGAAGTTTTCTATTACAAAGCACTCATAAATGGATGGCTAAACAGAGAGTATCAATGACTTATTGAAAGGATACTTATGGTATTATGTAAGTACAAGTCAATGAGAATAATTAAGTTTATTTGATACTACCTGGCTTAGTTTATTTAGGTTTCGAGCTAGGCTAAGGATAATTTTAATTTTTGACCTTTTAAGACTGGCTTGGCCTAAAGCCTAAAAGTTTTAGGAAAATAATGTCATTTTAAGTAAAATTATATTTTTTCTATTTTTAATTTAAAATAAAAATTTAAGTTATGCTAAAACCCCTATTAGACTCAGAGTGTGTGCCTCAAGCCCGATTGAGCTTTAAGTCGAGTTAGGCTTCCAAGCCCAAATACTACACATTTATATTGTAACTTGAATAGATCCTCGGCTATGAAGAAGAGTCCTTTTGAGTTTGTTTCACGCCAACATCCGTTTACTTATCTTGAGATAGTGTAGTAAAAGTTAGGAGGAAAATGTTCAACTACTTATTGATTACGAGGAAAAAATTATTAGATGAAGTGAGGGATGGTCTTCACAAAGCTTCCAAAAGAATGAGGAAGTATGCAAACCAATAAAGAAGGCGTTTTGGATTTAAAATTGGGGATAAGATGCTTCTTAAACTTAAACTTACTTATCATATTTGAAAGAGAATTAGTAAACAGGTGCATTGGTGTTGCGTGTCAAAGTATGACGAGTCATTTGAGATCTTTAAAAAAGTAAAAGATGAGACATATCAACTTAAGTTACCCAAATGATTAAAGGTACATCCAATTTTTCAAATTAGTTTTCTCAAACCATATTATAAAATACAATTGATCAAAATAGAAGTATGGTGAAAAGAACTCATTAGTTGTAAAAAAATAGTTTAACAATCAAATTGAGAAAATTTTGGATCATTGAACAAT
The DNA here is from genome assembly GCA_027478405.1 of Erythroxylum cassinoides. Taxonomy (NCBI): domain Eukaryota; kingdom Viridiplantae; phylum Streptophyta; class Magnoliopsida; order Malpighiales; family Erythroxylaceae; genus Erythroxylum; species Erythroxylum cassinoides. The sequence continues at coordinate 37,796,358 of JANIPM010000233.1, forward strand.
AAGGCAACACAAGAAAAATTGAAGGACAAAATTCTAGATTTAGTGGAAGAATAATCTAACTTCAGAAGCTATTTCGAAGAAAGACGCAACCTTGTGGTAATTCAATGACCAAGTAAGCGCCTACATTTATTTTGTTCTAAAAAGAGCATTAAATTCATTTTGTGAGGTTAGTTTGTTAGCCCCTTAAAATTGCAGGACCATTTTGCTAGCCATTGGTGAGACTTACCTAACATCTAGGAAGGATTAGGAGTGTGAAAGGCAGCAAACATCTAGGAAGGATTAGGAGTCTGAAAGGCATGATAAAGGAACTAAGGTGACTTAACCAACCTAGTGGGATCAAGTATACTTCTAGCTTAGATTGGCTTCAATAAACCATAAGAAATTGATTAACTTAGCTTGGGTAACTAGACTTACCATGAACATTATTTGTTGGAATAAAAAAGAATTAGTGTTTAAATGTATATTGCAAATGAAATTGTGAGGAGATCATAATTATAAGATTTAAATTGCATTTATGTATATCCCTAAATTGTTCTATTAAGATTGGATATTAATACAATGTAAAAAAGACTAACACACATTATGTTTCTTCTTTATAAATGAAGTAATCGATCCCATAGACTAAAGTATAGAGATACTTAAACAAATATATAGGTGCTTCTTAGAAAACAAGTTCACTGAAATTATCCCATATGAGAATTACATTTGGAACAATACTTACATGTCTATGAAAATTCTCATTGTGATAATTGTATAAGTGATTCTTTAAATTAAGATCTTTAAAGTATCTCATATAGGGATTGTTATGTTATGACACTACTTATGATCTATTCTAGTTATGGTTAGTCTAATAGGTAGTCAAAGGATATATTATTAACTATATTAAGGTAACTGAGTGATCAATATAAAATTTATTATCCTATTGTTCTTGATTAGTATTAATTTTAGAAATTATTCGTCACAGTGAAATGATACATTAAGAATAAATTTCAAATGTCATTAATAGATAAAATTATTAATAGTAGAGGACTAACATAACTAGAACTAAATAGAGTAGTCATTGATTCTATACTCTATGTCTAATAGAAATATTGTATAATGAAAAGAATAAATTATACGAAAAAGTCATACATGGAAAGGTTAGTCAAAATCGCTTTAACATTCTTAAATATTTAAATGGTTATGATGCATTGCTAGACTTTAATCTTGATTTATATATATAAATTATTTAATTAGAGAACTAAAGATGAATTAAAGACATTTAATTTATCTAATATTAAATACAATTTATAGTTAAAAGTTATATTTATTGCCAAAACATTTGAGAACCTAATAGTCCCACATAAAAAATAAGTTGAAGAGGAAAAAAGATATTTCAATCAAGTTGGATTTGAATATAAAATTTGAAGAATTTTATAATTAAATGTGGGATATTTAATACTTGAGAATTAATATAAGATATTAGGTCTTATTTGAGCCTTATTGATGTTAGAATTAATTGCATTTATGTTAAATTAAAATTAGAATTTTATTTCAATTAAATTACTAAAATATTCAAATCCTAATACAAATATGTTTGAACTTTACAGAAACTAGCACTTTTTACCTAACTCTCTCTACACCACTTGTGGAGTTCCCTCAATATATTCAATGGATATTATTAAAGGCCGGATACATGTGCGACTATGGTAATCAAAATGAGCTAATTTTAGAAATAGTCTAAGGGAAATTACAAAAAAAAAGATCAAGTTTTATAATAAGGTACAAATTAAAATTTACATTTTATTATATTTTGTGCATTAATTATGTCATAAAATTTAAGTGATCTTAATTTTAAAAAAATCAAATGATAAAATTTAGTCTTAATTTCTTGTGCATGGGCTCAAAACACCACAACGTGTGGCTCTTTCTTCCATATATATTAGTCTGCAAGTTTTCTTAAATAAGTTTTGGCTCTCTTTTTTGAATAAATAAGCAACAAGACATTTTTACAAAACTCTAAAACACTAAAAAAAATTAAACTCAATAATAAAATAAACAAAAAGTAACGTGGGTGGCTTTTTGTGAAAATTCATGTTTAATATAGAATATGAATAATTAAAATTGCAAGTAATTTAAAATATTTAGAGAATTTATTGATATGTTAGAATAACTTTACAATTCAAATTATTTTCGATATTTGGGTCTGAGAACATATAATGGGGAGGCACCGGAAAAGCTCTCGCTGTGGTCCTCAAGCTTTAGTTTTGAGCGCCACCCCTTCATCCCCCTTCTTGTCCATCCATAACATAAAAAGAATCGCCATTTAACGTGGTTTGTGGATCGACATTCTGTCCTGAAGACGGCAACCAAACACATTTCTATCCTTAGGACGTGGACAATTATCTCTGTTTTGTCCACCGCAACCAAACATCTCCCTGTCTTCAATTTTTATCATGTCCTGTCTTATCCTGTTCCGTCTCATCTCATCTTTACATGCTGCAGACGCTAACCAAACGCAGCGTTTTAGTGTACATGATTGATGATTCTCCTAAATTATTTGGCACTAGAAACCTGCAACTTCCCCTATTTGATACACTGCTAAAAAGCAGTATATAAATACAATACATCCTACGTGGCCATTAAGAAAAAGCCGAGCTTGCCAAGCAATTAAGAAACTTGGACATAACTAATTGCACCGTCAGCTCTTAGGTCACCTCATGCCTAACACAACAACAATATCAGAATTAGCGTCTTGACTTGGATCTCATTCATTCCATCGTCATAGGCTGACAACGATCGATAGCGTCTCATCTCATATTACAACACTTCTAAGCAACATTCTTCAACTTACTTCTGTACCCTTGTCCCTCGTGGTCGATGGTAATTACATGTCCACCCAAATTGTGTTGCATATCCATGTAAGAGTAAGCTGAATTAAAAGTATTTATATATTCCTTTTTAGTATTATCCCTGTTCTTTCTGTAGTGCCGCGTCAGACCATTTATAAGAAGGTGGAATGAGTAGAAAATCCATTTTCACATAGAAAACGAGACTTGACGTTGGTTGGAGAAATATGTTTCCCCTTTTTGTTTTCATAATTTGTGGAGACGAAGTCATGCTTCCAACAATTGTGAAGATCAAAAGTAGGCTTTTCACTTGGTTGGAAATTGTGAACCACTCACCAACAATAATAATATGAATCGTGTGTCCCACATCAGAAAATAAAAGAGGAAGACGTTAGTGGATTTGGTGCCTGGTCGAGTCAGCCCATGGTTTTCTAGTCACAGCCATTTCTTTATTTAACAAACCTCCTGTCCTGTCCTCGACCATCTATGGACTATAGAATAGCGATTTCTCACTGTATTCGTTTACCAAGGAATGGGCAACAGGGCATACAATGCCTAGTGCTATATCCAGACATAGACCGCAATTAACGTTGCTCAGGATCATAAACATGGCTTATTAAATTCATATTATGTTTCTGAACCCAACTTTTCTCCATCACAAACTGACTTCTCCAGCTTATGTACTAAATTATTGGCATTTAGAGCAATTTATAATGCCAATATTTTGGATCGAATTCTCCTCGCTTGTTTATAAGCAGTAACTATACGGGACATGAAGTCCACTGCCAATCTGGGATCCCATCTTTATGCGGTTGGGGATTGTAATTATTAAAAATAAGATTCCAATGGAAATAATATATTGTTGGAAAATCTCATCCAGACTGTAATAGAATAATTACAAATTTTGTTCGTATTTTTTATTTCTCGAAAATTAAGATCACTTTAATTCTATAAAATAATTAATGCATAAATTATAATAAAACATGAATCTTAAATTGATATCTTATTCTGAAGTTTAATCATATTCTTGTTGTATACATTAAACCGTTGTCAATATTGATTCATCTCAATTACCGTAGCTGCATAAGTATCCAACCTCTAGCAGTATTTACATAATAGGTTGAGAGAACATTATAACTCTTACAGATAGGGTTAAGCAAGAAACGTTAACTTTATTAGAGCTTAAGCCATTTATAATAAGTTTTGAATATTTTAGTAATTTAATTGAATTTATTCTAATTTCAAATAAACTTTAATTAGAATTACAAATAATTCTAATTAAATACTAATTATGCCCAAAAAGATCTAATATCTCATATTGATCTTTATTTATTAAATATCTCATTTTTAATCATAAAGTTTATGAAATTTTACATTTAAATC
>JANIPM010000233.1:37826920-37837790 GCA_027478405.1 Erythroxylum cassinoides
TAATAAAATTTTATTTCTTAGTATTTTTACAAACTAACCGCTATCAATAGTAATGATAATTATTCTTTCCTCTTAATCAACTATTATAATTATATTTATAATATCCATGCTTATTTTTTACTATATTTATTTTTATTCCTATTACCATTTTACAAATCAACCGCCTCTTAAATGACAACAATATGCAAATGGAGATAAAAAATGTAGCATTAAAAGGAAATGTGGAAGACAAAAATTAGTGGCGTCCTACTGTTAATGGAATATACAATAATATTTCATGTAAAAAAATTTCAATAGAATCTCAGGAATGTCTCATGGTACAAGATGGTATGGTGTAAATACAATCTTCCTAGAGCAACTACAACTTTATGGAGAGCTATAAAGGAGAAACTACCCACTATTTACAGATTAAATAAGTTTAAGTGCTTGACAAACTAGTACAGAGAGAGCACTTCACACATATTTTTCAAATGTAAATACACCTGTGGAGCTTGGAAAACAACATTTCAAAATTGTGCAATCAATAATCCACTAGAGGAGTGGCAATAGATCATAAGTTGGAGTATGACCTTACAACAAATCAAGAAAGATCATAAACTTATTATATAGCCTCATCCTACTAGTATTACATATACGGGGTGAAAGTAACAGACAAATATTTTCACAAGAAGGATAAAAGCTATAAACAATTCATGACAGAGCTAGTTAAAGCTATTAGAATCCACATAATTACCTTTTGTGACAAACTTGTACTCACACGTTGAGATGTAACCAATTTTTGTATTTGCAATTCTTGCAATGCCTTCTAGCTTGGCAAAATCTTGTCTGTGTACTCTCGTCTTGAGAGTTTCTAGTAAAATATTTGTTTTTCAGCCTTTTACGACTTAATTCAATTTTCATTTTAAAAAAAAAAGCTATCAAATAGTATTACAACTCTCTCTTCTCTAATACATAAAATAAGGGGCGTGGTTAATTTCATTAATTTGTGTCAATTGACCTTATGGTTAAAGGCCAAAGAAGAAAGCATCTCCGTTTTTTTTTTCCCCAAATATTTTCAATTGCAATTCAGATATTAAAGTTTCCTAAGACAAAATGTAATTGGTATTTATATTCAACAGAGAGTATGAATATTTAATAAATACATTATAGTATAGGTAGCATTTTGATATTGATGATTCAGAGCCTTTGCCTACTAATTACACAACCCATGTCTGAACAAAAGTATGGGGAGAAGCTTATTTTCTTTTATGGTAATGCTGAAAATTGGTTACAGGATAAGGAAATAAAACAGAAAAATGAGGTGACGGTCCAAACTTAAAAGGCAGTAGCGTACTAGTACAATTACAAAACAAAACAAAACCCACAAGCTTTGTCAGCTCAGAGGGTAAATTCGTCAATACAAAGAACAAAATCACCAACGTAAGCGCAATCCTTAGTCTGAGAAGTTGTTGTCTCCAACTCTCATCCCTCCATACCCCGCCTTACATCTTCGCTCTCTCTCTTTCAAAAAGAAAGAGAAAATATATCTGTTTTCCTTTTGATTTCATCTTGCTGTGTGCTCTGCTCGGTGCTCTTAAGAATGGCGCCGAGCATTGGAGACCTCCAGCTGGTCCACGCTTCTGACGCCCGGAAGTCTTCTCTGACGGTCCACGATACTGACGACGACATGGAGGACGTCAGACTCCTTGATTCTTACGAAAACCAAAACGATTCGCATGTGATTGGGATTGGCGATGATGAAGAAGAAGACGGAGTTGTGAGGAGGATTCAAGTGACGGTCACGGGGATGACGTGTGCAGCGTGTTCCAATTCTGTAGAATCAGCCCTCAAGAGCGTTGATGGGGTTTTTAAAGCCTCCGTTGCCTTGCTTCAGAACAAGGCTGTTGTTGTCTGCGACCCTAACCTGGTCAAGGTTGGTGGTGAAACCTTTGACTTTTTTCTGCAGAGTTTGAATTTGACTTTTAATGTTTGGTTATTTCTGTTGTTCTAGTTCGGGATTTGGGACCATTTTCTTTTGATGATCTGCATGTTATACTTGAGAACGTTCATTTCGAAATCTTTTTAGTCGTTGATTTGTGTTTGATGTTGTCATTAATGTATGTTTGATCCAGAAAATTTACTTCCATACGTATTTGACTTATTGGTATATGGTTATGGAGCCATTTTTTAATCCTCACTGTTAATTGGGACTGATCGTAATTTATCTGCAGTTTTCAGTCAATTGCATGAGCTGTTTACTTGCATCATAGATATTAACTTTCATGATCTTAGTGTTTTACGGATATTTCTCAATTCAGGATGATGACATCAAGAATGCAATTGAGGATGCAGGCTTTGAAGCAGAAATACTTCCTGAACCTGTCACGTCTAAAGCAAAACCAAGTAATACCCTTACAGGGCAGTTTACTATAGGAGGAATGACCTGTGCCGCATGTGTCAACTCTGTTGAAGGTATTTTGAGGAATCTTCCTGGTGTAAAAAGGGCAGTAGTAGCTCTAGCTACTTCATTAGGAGAAGTTGAGTACGATCCTACTATAATCAGTAAGGATGATATAGTGAATGCAATTGAAGATGCTGGTTTTGAAGGTTTGCTTGTACAGAGTAGTCAGCAGGATAAAATCATCTTAGGAGTTGCTGGGGTGTTCACTGAGATGGATGCACAGCTTTTAGAAGGAATACTTATCACATTGAGAGGAGTACGGCAGTTTCGTTTCAACAGGATATCCAGTGAACTTGATGTTCTCTTTTATCCTGAAGTTGTTAGTTCTAGGTCCTTGGTTGATGGGATTGAGGGAGGAAGCAATGGAAAGTTTAAGTTACATGTTATTAATCCTTTTACAAGAATGACCTCAAAGGATGTCGAAGAGTCATCTGTTATGTTTCGGCTTTTTGTCTCCAGTTTACTTCTCAGTGTGAGTAGCTGCCTCAAGATTTTAATTCTATACTCCTTGTTTTCTCTCTCTCTCTCTCTCTCACTTAAAATTTGTGATCTCACCATGGGTTGACTGCATTTTTACGTAGCAGATTCCTATCTTCTTCATACGAGTTGTATGTCCTCACATACCAATGTTGTATTCACTACTACTGCAACGCTGTGGACCCTTCCTAATGGGAGACTGGTTGAAGTGGGTATTGGTGAGTGTAGTTCAATTTGTGATTGGAAAGCGCTTCTATGTAGCAGCTGGCAGAGCCCTTCGAAATGGTTCAACCAACATGGATGTTTTAGTTGCAGTAGGAACCTCAGCATCATACTTCTACTCTGTATGTGCACTACTATATGGTGCAGCCACTGGCTTTTGGTCTCCAACTTACTTTGAGACAAGTTCCATGCTGATAACTTTTGTGTTGTTGGGAAAGTACTTGGAGTGCCTTGCCAAGGGAAAAACATCGGATGCAATTAAGAAGTTGGTAGAGCTTGCACCGGCGACTGCACTGCTGGTTGTCAAAGACAAAAGTATCTGCTTTCAATGTTGTTTTGTCAAAATTTTATGTTTTTTTTGTGGAAGTTGAGCTTGAGCTTCATTAATCTTTTTGCAAAATTTTGAAATGAATGCTCTGAGTGACACTAAGTATGTGATAACTAGAAAGACAATTAAGGAACTAAGTAATATAACTTTGTTGGCCTTGTAGATGGAATCTGCATTGAAGACAAGGAGATAGATGCGTTACTTATTCAGCCTGGTGACACATTAAAAGTTCTTCCTGGGGCTAAAGTTCCTGCCGATGGTTTGGTGATATGGGGTTCAAGCTATGTCAATGAGAGTATGGTAACTGGTGAATCTGCTCCTGTCTCAAAAGAGGTTAATTCAGCAGTTATTGGAGGTACAATAAATTTACACGGTGCCCTTCATATACAAGTCACAAAAGTAGGATGTGATGCTGTTTTGAGTCAGATAATTAGTTTGGTTGAGACAGCACAAATGTCCAAAGCTCCAATTCAGAAGTTTGCAGATTTTGTAAGTATCACAGCCATTGCTTTTTCTATTTTATTTTTTCCTTCTTCATTGTTTGGGGCAGCGGAAGCAGGAGGTCATCTTTTGCTCATCATATGGGTATATTAGTGCTGAATATCAAAGTTTTTGATTTCATAAGTTTTGACATTAGACTAAACTAGGATATTTGGATACGATTAATATATCAAAACCATCATATTCAAAGAACTTGATAAGTGAACACTTTGTACATCATCAATAAGCCAGTTGAACATTCCAAATCAAACAATTTGAGATTTTGCACTAATCTTTCTGTAGCTTTTCATGTTCATTATATGTTCTAACAATGCCTATATCAGGGGCAAAAGGAAAGCTTTATGAGACTTTATCTTCAACTGATTATCATTCCAGCAACTAAATCTACCAGGCTTGTGTTTTGGTTCTGCACTTGTGATCTACCTTCTTCTATCCTTTTTCCCCACCTTTTCCTTTTTGTTTTCCTCCTGCTTCTGAGCTGGAATCTCTTATTGGTTTTTGCATATCATTGTACATACATTCAAATGCCATTCTTAATATCTTTTGGCTTGCAGGTTGCAAGCATTTTTGTTCCTACTGTTGTTGCTATGGCTTTGCTAACCTTGTTTGGCTGGTAAGTTGCTTCTGGGTTGTTTTACAGGCTATTGTGATCGATATTGACGTAGATATTAAATGTATGCCGTACTTTTACATAACATTCTTTTTCATGTTCCTACTGTTAAGCTTGTTTGACTGGGAAGTTGCTTCTGGTGTGCTTTCCTGGCTGTTGTGTACATTGACTGGGATATTACGTGTTTGCCTACTTTTCACAGCATTCTTTTACTTCCTGTAGGTATGTTGCCGGATCTATGGGAGCTTACCCAGAAACATGGCTTCCAGAAAATGGAAATTACTTTGTTTTTTCTCTCATGTTTGCAATCTCTGTGGTGGTAATCGCATGTCCATGTGCTCTTGGATTGGCAACACCAACTGCAGTCATGGTTGCAACTGGGGTTGGTGCAAACAATGGTGTGTTGATAAAGGGTGGGGATGCTTTAGAAAGGGCTCAGAAGATTAAATACGTCATATTTGATAAAACAGGCACCTTAACCCAAGGAAAAGCCACTGTTACTACTGCAAAAGTATTCAATGGGATGGATCGTGGGGAATTCCTCAGATGGGTGGCTTCGGCTGAGGTGATTTTCCGCTGATTATTACATGTGACATGTGTTCATTTCTTATCATGACCTGTGCATGTGTTTTTGCTGAGCATGAGGCTCATTTATGATAAAGACTCAAGGGAGAAAAGAAGAAACACCTTGATGTTTTTTCACATAACATCCTGCAGAAATTGGGAACTGGGGGCTGGGGGGATGGTGTTCTAGTTCTCTCTTCCATTGATAATGGTTTTCGTTAACAGTAGCAGCCTGACTAATCACTTCCCCATCCATTTCTTAACATGGTTCAGGCAAGCAGTGAACATCCATTGGCAAAAGCGATAGTGGAGTATGCACGCCATTTCCATTTCTTGGATGAATCTTCTCCAATTTATGCTGGTGACAGCATCAGTAAAGATTCCACAATATCCAGATGGCTTCTTGATGTCTCAGAGTTTTTGGCTCTTCCTGGAAGAGGTGTTAAATGCTTGATAGATGGAAAACAAATTCTGGTGAGTTTTTTGGTGTCAAATATAGGTGTTTTTTGGTGCATCAATTAAAAAAGATATTTTTGACCCCTGGGGTGCTCATAGCTGTATACTATGTCCTGAATAGGTTGGCAATCGAAAGCTAATGGCTGAAAGTGGAATTGCCATTCCAACAGCTGTAGAAGATTTTGTAATTGAACTTGAAGAAAGTGCAGAAACAGGCATTCTTGTTTCATTTAATAACAACCTAGTTGGCGTTTTAGGAGTTGCAGACCCACTAAAGAGAGAAGCTGCTGTAGTCATAGAAGGCCTTCGCAAAATGGGTGTCAAACCAGTTATGGTGACCGGTGATAATTGGAGGACTGCTCAAGCTGTTGCTAAGGAGGTTTGTAGTTTCTCTTAATACTTTTATCGAATTCAGTTCTTAACATAAACTCGGTATGAAGTCACGGTGGATATTATCTAGGCATTTTGTTGATGTATAGTGCATCTTAATTGGTTAATTATGGTCCTTTCTCCTATTACTTAGACCATTTATTACGAAGTGACCTCCATCCCTTCAATGTGCACCAAAGTTATGACATTAGGCTCTGTTTTCTTTAAATCGATAGATAGTCGTTATTTGCAGCTGATAAAAAGAAGAGTTACAAGGCAGACTCGTTTGATTCTACCTCGTGAAACAAATTCAATATACCCTTTCTTTACTGCTAGCATAAACATCCGTTTGAAATGTTTTTTTGCCAAGTGAATTTACTCGGTGCTGTTAGAGTTTGCAGGTTGGCATTGAAGATGTTAAGGCTGAAGTAATGCCAGCAGGGAAAGCTGATGTCATCCGCTCATTTCAGAAGGATGGAAGCACGGTTGCAATGGTGGGTGATGGTATCAACGACTCACCTGCTTTAGCTGCTGCAGATGTTGGCATGGCAATTGGGGCAGGAACTGATATTGCTATAGAAGCTGCTGACTACGTTTTGATGAGGAACAATCTGGAGGATGTAATCACAGCCATTGACCTCTCAAGGAAAACTCTTGCCCGCATACGATTGAACTATATTTTTGCTATGGCATACAATGTAGTCGCCATACCTGTTGCAGCAGGGGTTTTCTATCCATCACTAGGGATCAAGTTGCCACCATGGGCATCTGGAGCATGCATGGCTCTCTCATCTGTAAGTGTTGTATGTTCTTCATTACTCCTTAGAAGATATAAAAGACCCAGGCTTACCACTATACTGCAGATAACTGTAGAGTGAAACAGAAAAAAAATAAAAAAGAAGAAAAGAAGAAAAGAAAAGGCATCTAGGCTCAGAGGAATTGGAGATGGGGATAAAATCAGTTTGTCCCAGGTTTGTGTATCATTTGTCCTCTTTTTGGGATTTGTTTTTACATTTTTTGTACAGCAGGGGTATGCTTCTATCAACCCCTTTCGATTGTAAATGGTACTTCTGTACAATGGTGTCAAAAGTTTTGCTTACGTCTTTTTCCTTGTTTCCTGATAGCTGTTCTTGTTTAACAAGTCGAGAATCACTGCTTTGTTCCTATATAATTAGATTTGGCGAAACATGACATTTATTAAAAAAAAAGTAAAATTAAAAGGAAATCCACATAACGAGCACGAATAAGAAATAATTAAAGAAACGACGAAAGGAAAATGCAAACGACACTCGTAATATATTACATTACAAGTCACTGAACAAGTATTAAGATACATTACATCAAAGTTTTCAGGGGGGGCTTCTAATTCCCTCGTGGACATAGGCTGGGACGAACTTGAGTTTGTTTCATTTCAAATATCAAAAATCACGTCTAATTTGATATAGGTGGTCTGAAAAATGATTCAACTTGTATTTCGTGAGAATCTATGTTAAAGGAGAGCCATGCATAAGACTGGCAACCTCTCAAAAAGAGAGAGGCAAAAGATGAAACGCTCTTCCTCCATTTCGAGCTCTTGCTTCTCCTTCTATCTTTCTCTTGCTTTCTTCTAGCTTAGTTCTTCCTTTGATGACAGCGCTTTCTCTGCAAAACCAAACAACATTAGATTTCCATTTAGCTTTTAAACTAAAACTATAATGGAGATAGATTTTTTACCTCTACCCTCAACCACCCCGGTTCCCACTTCTGCTCCATCATCCCCTTCTCAACCTGCAACGACCCTTGCACCTTACTCTTCTTGCCCATCTCACTCTACAAATCAAATTATCCCACTCCCAGTCTCTGCCATTCCACCTCCTAAAACTTCTGCTTTATCTGACAGTGTGTATCAACAAAACAAAGGGGCTAGAAAGACATAAAAACAGGTTGTCGGTGACAATTCTGACTCTTGATCTACTGTCCTCCAGTTGAGATTTAAGGCAAGCTAATAATGGCTCCAAGTCTAGACATTCTGCAGGGAGGAGCAAGGACATTGGACACTACGCTTATTGGATTTTTTATGGATAAACGACATGTTTTTCCCGTTATACAAGCATGGACCCAGAGAAATTGGAAAGGTAGAGGACTAATAGAAGTTATGCTAACTGAGGAAGATAACTTAATCTTTACCTTCTCCAAATCGAAAGCTCAAAAGATAATTGAAGAAGACCCTTAGCACATCTCTCAACTTCCTTTACTTCTTCAAAATTAGCAACCGGGTATGGAACTAGAAAAAATTAGATTGAAAAATATTCCTCTATGGGTGCATATCCATAATATTCCTTTGGAATATTGCTAGCTAGTTACTTGAAAAAACCAACCTGCATGGAAGAAAACACTGCTTTAAGAAAACACGTTAGATTTGCACGATTATGTGTGAGTATGGATATTTATAAGGAAATGAAAGACAACATTCCTATCCTAAGGTTGGTCGATGGGATTCTTTCAGAGAAGACAAAGTATTGGTTACATACCAATGGAAGCACAAGGCAAATAATGGAAACCAACAAGGAGAGTTTTCATTAGAGGAGACTATTTGGAGGTTGCGAGATTGGAGAAGTTTAATTATGAAGATAACAAAGAGTTGGTGGAAGCAGACCATGTATTAGATAACTATGAAAGCCTAGGTAGGTTGGTTCAGGTTGAAAGGGAACCACCTACAAAAGTTAAGAGTGTCCAAATTAATAATTTCTAGATTCAGTTCAACCAGTGGAAATTCAACAACAAACTTTGAGTGCCTCAAATAAACTATTAGGGAACTAGCGGAAAAATGAAAAGAAAACTCGTGGGAATAATCCTTGCTATAGAGACCATGAACTCCAACTAAATGTGCAAACTCAAAAGCTTGAAAAACAACAGAGAGGGGTTATCTAAGAGGAACAATTTGAACAAGTAATCTCTCGGAAGAGTAATAGGAGCAGTAGGAAAGGTTCTAAAGGAAAAAGCAACCCCATTTGACCCTGATAGTCTAGAATGTTAGAGGAATAAAAATCCCTTCTAAGATTTATGCGGTAAGGGATTTTGTTTTGAAAGAAAAGTCTATGTTATTTTATTTATTGGAAATCAAAATTAAGAAAGCAAATCTGAATAAATTTAGTTGTTTGAGTATTAAATGGCAGTTTCTCACAAACCACCAATGCCATACCTATGGAAGGATTATTATTGTTTACGATGGAGATCTCCTGGAAGTGAAACCTCTGAAAACTAGTCAGCATTTTATCCACACAAAGGTTAACTTCAAAATGGAAAATACTTAATGCTTTAACTACGCTTGTCTATGGTTTTAATATAGGGTTTCAAAGAACTGAGCTATGGACTTCCCTTCAAAGACTCTAAGTTTCAGTTAGAGGTCCATGGTTAGTTAGTAAGGATTTTAACACCACTCTATACAAATTAGAGGTGGAACGGAACTGTAACCTACTCAACTATACCTCTGATTTGTTTGATTACATGCAAGATGTGAAATTGATAGATTTAAAATATGAAGGTCATAGGTCACTTGCTCCAATAAACAAAGCTCTAACTGGTTCATTCGAAAAAAACTAGATAGAGCTATAGTGAATGTGGATTGGTTAACTACTTTTTCAGAGAGTTCAGCCAATTTCTTAGAACCAAGAATTTCTAATCATACCCTTATCAAGGTGGATAATTTGTTAAAATGATTATAATTCATCATGCTTTCAAATTCAAAAATTTTCTGGTTAATGTGGAGGGCTTTCAAGAAATAAGTACTAAGGGATTGGAATATGAGATCTATGGTACTGAGTAGTTTATTTGTTTGCAAAAGCTCAAGGCTATTAAACAGGAATTGAAGATGTTAAATTTAAGGAGAGGACAAAATTTCACAAAGGAGATAGAGAAAGCAAGAAGCAAGCTTTCGGTAATATAGAAATCTTTGGGAACTAGCCCAACTAATTGCATTCTAGTTATAGCCAAGAGGGAAGCCCTTAATACCTACTTGCAAATAATGGATAATCATTGTCCTTTATTGAAGCTGACGGCCAAGATTAACTGGATTAAGGATGGGGACAAACGTTCAAAATTTTTCTTCAATTCAGTGACTACTAGAAGAAATGTCAACATAATCACCTTCATAAAATTCGAATATGGGGAAACTTTTTTTGGGCAAGTTGAAATTGCTAAGGAAGCTACGAATTTTTATTAAAATCTCTTAGGCACAAAATCATTATGTGGGTAATGGAGTGGATCTTAGGCAATTTATTACAGCCAAGATTCCTAACCATGAAGCATCTTTGCTAATTAGACCTGTCACGGATCAGGAAATAGAGAAGGTGATTTTTAATATGAATGGTTCTAAGGCCCCGGGTCTAGATAGATTGAATGGTCTTTTCTTTCAAAAAACTTGGGGTAACATAGGGAGATTTGTTAAAGATGCTGCACGGTAGTTGGAGTATTGCTTAAGAAGATTAATAAGACCTTTCTATGTTTGGTCCCTAAAAGTTCTAACCTGGCCACTTGGAGTGATTTTAGACCTATGTCATGTACTAATTTCCTCTATAAGATCATCGTCAAGATTTTAGCAAATAGGCTAAAAGATGTTCTTCACTTACTCATTAGTAAGAATCAAGGTGCTTTTATGACTAGTAGACATATTGAGGATAATATCCTTTTATTGTAGGAGTTTTTGAAAGGGACTCAAAGAAGAAGCCCTCAAAACTGCACTATTAAAGTGGTCTACAAAAAGTTTTTGGTGTTAACTGGAGATTCTTGCTAAAGACTATGGAGATTATGAAATTTCCCCATAAATTTATCAAATGAATTCAAGAATGCAGGTACCATTCTAAATGTAAGAAGCTTTCACTAACTAGCTTATATTTTGCAGATGATCTTATTTTCCTAAGTAGGG
>JANIPM010000233.1:37867270-37878032 GCA_027478405.1 Erythroxylum cassinoides
TCAGTTTTTATTAATCAACTGAAATCTGAACTTACAATTAATTAAATTGACTGCTTTATCTATAATCTTTTTTTTTATTCTCCATAATCCTATCCTCCATTAATTTTGATTCCATCTTGCTCATTTTATCAATATATTTACATTTTTATATATTCATTCATTATACAATTTTAATTTTTATTAATCAATTAATATTTGTAACTTTAATTAATTGAATTTATTACTTTATATATAATTTATTTTTCATTTCTTATAATCATATCCTCTTTCGTTAATGAAATTAGTTTTATTTTATTCATTTTGTCCATGTATATTCTATATATTCATTCTTTATAAAAACTCAATTTTTAATAATCAATTGAAATTTAACTTAGAAATTTCTTATAATATATTTTTAATTAAATAAATTTCTATTAAAAATTTAAAAAGGTCAAAACTCAATTAAGCTTTGAACTTAATAAGCCTATTTGGGCTATGGCCCAACCCATATAGGCCGATCAAGCCTCAGACTAGGTCATAGTCGAGCCAACCATCCCTCGATGGAAAACATGGTTGCAAAGTCCCAAATCTTTAGTTTCTATTCAATATAATACGGAAATAAAACTTGAAACTTGAAAGGTAAAAATTAACACTAATAAATGAAGCTAAATAACTTAATGTTGGGCTTCAAATCTTGTATCCCATTTTGCCCGGTGCCTTTCGTCCCAATAATACCCCAACCATACAACAATTAAAAGAAAGAAAATTTAAATAATTGGGATGTTGTAAAGAAAATTTAAATGGTTGAAGTGTTGTTGGGACAGAAGATACCGGGCAAACCGGCAATGAACAAGCACTGTTTTTTTGACGCAAAAGCTATAATACACAATCTTTGTTGTCTGAACCTCGAAAGGACTAATATCAATATCAAGTCTCCACTACTTTATGCTTTAGCGTTCATTACATCGGCATAAAGCTAACTAGAAATAATCAGATCAAAAAATAAAAACCTTCCATTGAACCGTTGGTGGTATATAGGGACAGTCCAGCGAAAAGCAAGCTCGGAAAGTGAGTTTCAGTTACCGGCGAACGTCAAAACTACAATGTCATTGCAATTTTTTCTCACTTTCCCGGACTTATTTGTCTCCGTTATTGGGTTTTACAGACACGAGTTTCCCTACTTTCACGTACTTCTCCTCGAACTTGTCTACCCAATCCTGTAAAATGGCAAACTCCGCCTCACCCAGATCTTCTAAATTAGCATTGAAGTCTCGCGGATTAAACGACAACAGAGCAAAAGCTCTGCTCACTTCTCTCCCAGCAAACATAGCATACGGACCACCAGGACCGTACAACATCCTGTGAACATGTTCAAGTCAGCCCTATGTCAGAAAATTCCACAACTTCACGCTAAAACAAAATTGTAAGGGCAGCAATCAAAACCCAAAATGACTTAGTGTACCTGGAATCAGAAACATCGTAGATCTGGCCTTTGATGGCTACCAAAATTCGCTTCTTAGGATCGGAACCATTGTAAGCTCTCAACTCTTGCTCTGTAACATTTCCTAGGTTCACAGGTTCGCGAGGAGTTTTCTTGAAATCTTCTGGACCCAAAAACATACCACAGACAATTTTGTACACAATAACCATGAGAGCCGCGATCGTGAAGAACGCCGTCGGAGATAGGCCCGTATAGGCCTCTATGCTATCCATCACCATCCAGTTAACCCCCATCCCCTTTTCGTCTTTTGGTCAGTTCAGGAATTTCCGGTTGGGAATTGTAAGGACTAATCCAACAATATAAAAGTAGAGCACCAACAGTAAGAGCTTTACCTACCTCCAACAAATCGCCTACCACGTTTGGTTGAGATGTTCTATCGGGCCACCTAAGAGATTGGATCGAGCCCAAATGCCACGGTTAACAACGGGTTGCTCCGTCACTAAACAGTTTGATAGGCATCAGCCAATTTGTATGTTGTGGCTTCAATTTTGTTCCAGCTATAGAATTAAAAGTTTCAAATTAAAAGTACATACAATAAAAATGACAGGATTTGATGGGTTGAGACAGGGAAAGCTTATAACCACTCGCCATCACCATAACCCTTATCCAATTAGTAGTCTTCACTCTACATCTTCGGGAGAGTGAGACTGCCATTTAAACATCCTCAAGTTTCTTTCTTTCCACGTGGCGTGGATATGAAGACAAAAGTAGAATAACATAAGGTCATCACTATGCACACGAGTTAGACTTGAAATCCATTGAAGAACCATTCTCCAACCCATTACTTAATAGTCAAGTTGGATCGATCTAAAATGTCATTCCATATTCATTTAGAGAAATAGCAGTTAAAGAATAGACAACTAATGGATTCATTAGAGCTCATACACAACTAACAAAGATGTGAGGTATTGTAATCATCTCCAATTATATCCAAAGTTGATAATTTTTCCATCACCACTAGCTATAAAATAAAAGAGACTTTTGAGACCTGCATGTTATTCCAAACTAATGTGTGCCAGTTAGGGAATTTAGGAGTCACTTCTCTAATTGAATTTATACAAGACTTGCTAGAGAAAGTACCTAATGGATTCCAAATTCATTGAGCTCTGTCCTCCATGCTAAGATTAAAGGCATAAGGAGGGAAGCATCTTTGGAAAAATTTAGCTTGCCTATTGATACATCACGATTTTCCATTATTTTAATGATAATAGACATTAATAGAGCATAAAAAACTAGTCACATTGTATTTCTTATTTATAAAAATGCAATCAATCTTATAAATTAAAGTATGAAGATATTTAAATAAGCGTATAGATGCTTATTATAGAACAAGTTTATTTAACTGACCCAATATAAGAATTCTTTTGAAACATTAATTGTTAAAATTTTTGTTGTCATAATTCTATAACTAATTCTTTAACTTGATATTTCGAAAGTATCTCATATAGAAATTATTATATTTTGATATTATTTATGATATATCCTATTCAATAGTAGCTCAATTGGTATTAATTGAATATAACATAAACTATATAGAAATAGTTGAGTAATCAATATATGATTCATCTCCGAAAAAAGATTAAGAAAATATTCCATTGTTCTCACTCAGTATTAATTCGAGAAGTCCTTGACCAATGTAGAATGAAATTTTGAAAAAAAATTTAATATTATTAATTGAATAAATTACTAATGGTGAAAAACTAACATGATTGAATTCAAATAGAATAAATATTAATTACATTTTTTTTTGTCTAATTGAAACACTAAATGATAAAAAGATTAAATATACAAAAAAATCATACATAAAAAGATTAGTCAAAACTACTTTAACCTTTTTAATATTTAAGCGGTCATAATGTATTGTTATAGTGCAATCTTGATATAATAATATGAATTATTTAAATAAAAAGTAAAGATAAACTAAAAAAAATTAATTTATCTAATCCTGGATATGATCTATTGTTATAATTTATATATATTGCCAATATATTTAATAACTTAAAAGGTCACATACAAAGAACGGTTGAAAAGAGAAAAATATAATTTAATCAAATTGGACTTGATTGTAAAGCTTGAAAAATTTTATGAATAAATATTATATATTTAATAAATAAGGACCAATATGAGATATTAGATCTTATTAGCCCCAATGAGTATTTAGTTAGAATTAATTGTGATTATAAATTAAAGTTTAGTTGGAATTTAAAATTTATTTTAATTAAATTACTAAAAAATGTAAACTTTATCATAAATAAGCTCAAGTTCTAAAAGAGCTAAAAAAAATTTTACTTTATTCTTTCTATGCACTTATAAAGTTATCTCAACGCATTTATATAGATATCTTTAGAAATAAGATACATCCACTATTATAGTCGTTGCGGGTTGCAAATTTGATATATATTCAGCAGAAATGATAAGAAAAAGATGAAGATATACAATAAGATATGATAAACATTTATATTATAAAATTTAAAGTGAGCTTAACTTTTAAAAAAATCAAGCAAAAAAAAATTGTTTTTGTTTTACTACGTAATAGATTGAGTTCCCCCTGTTTCCACCTGAATTTTTCAACCCAAAAAAAAAAAAAGATGCATCAATTACCTGATAAGGTGATAAAGTATGCTTACATTTTTCAAAAAAACAAAGATGATAAAGTACAGTTATGATTGGGCCTTCGGCATCATTTGAATGGTTGAATTTCATTTACTATATGACTCTTGTTTTCTGAAATCACCAAGCCAAAATTGCCTTACATGCCAACTCGGATAAATGGAAATGCAAAAATCATGACCTTCAAACACTGACAAGTCATGCTCCTCTACTTAATTGAAGTGCCCTCCGGTTAGCAACATAAACTTGGAAAACCAAATTAGTCTAGCCACGACCGAGGGCAATTAGACGAACTCATTACATTCATACATCAGTGCATCTGCCATAATTTACAAAGTTCCACGTTTTGGATCAAAATGGTGCACCCAAAACATAAACTGGACACAAGCAAGCGACCGCTAACCTATTGTTTCTAATAAGGGGTTTCCTAAACTTCACTGCAACACTTGATGGGAAAATTCGACACAAGATTTATTCTCTAGTCGTATCCTTGACTAGATGTGGATACTGTTTGATGATGTTCACAATTTCCCTCAGGCATGTAATAAGTTTATCTCCTTGGCGTCTCACTAATTTAGTATGGAAATCCTCAGTGTTACTCTGATCAGCAGCACCAAAATTCAAGGTCTCGGGAAGGTTTCCATTAACTATTGCATGGATTAGTTCTGCATTATGGCGTAGTTTCTCCACTACCAATTGCTCCTTTTCTTCTGCACTCCTTATCTGGCTTTTAGGAGTTTCAGTACTTCTAGGCTTCTCCTCCATGAGACGTTTTTGAGAACTTTCTTCTTTATCAACCTTTTGAGAGCTCTCTTTCCCACAGCATTTCTCAGGTCCTTGTTCCACACGACTCTCCTGAGGTTCTTCTCCAGCATGAATTGCTAGAACTTTTTCATTTACAGATAATGACTGAGGCACCACTTCCAGATCAATTCCCTGAGGTTCCTCTTCTGTATCAATGCTCAGAGGCTCTCCTGTTTTGAAGCATTCCTGTAATTCTTCTTTGTGGATCTCTGAGGGTGCTGATTGCCGTTTATGTCTCTTGGATCCTTGCATGAGTACAAACGTATGAGTATATATCTGGCATTTAACTCCAAAAGTACAGGTTCAGACAAGTGGCTTTAACAATTTATCATGAATCACAATCCCAGCAGAAAGACATTGATTCAGGGACCAAAACTAATAGCCAGTGCAACTTGTACAGTTATTATATATGCCAGATTATTTTGCTACTGTCCATCCCAAGTTTCTAATACTATAGCTTATTTGATGAAGCAATAACCTAGAATGATAAGATAACACCATTTGTTTCAACTTCATATTTCGTTTATCACACAATTCCTTTCAACATATTTTATTAGTCTTCCATCTAAATTTTTACTCGAAATGATTTGGTACTAGAATTTTTATGATTAAATACAATGCCGTTTTAGAGCAGTGAATGAACGGAAAGTTAATGAAATATGATGGAGACAGTTGTATGACACCTAAACAATAGTATAAGGAGGTAAATTATAGTTTGCAAAACATAAGGATTGAAATGAAAAAAGGTCACAATGAACGGAAAGCTAATGAAATATGATGGAGACAGTTGTATGACAGCTAAACAATAGTATGAGGTAAATGATAGTTTGCAAAACATAAGGATTGAAATGAAAAAAGGTCACGGTGCAATTAACCCTACTTTCCAACATTCTTCTACACCATGTTTGATGCCCAAAGATACACAAACTAGAAACATTTAAGGGAGAAAAAGCACTAAAATGTACCTTAAAACGTCACGGGCCAACTAATTAAATAATATTGCACTTGTTCTTCGATGTTTCAGGTTAACATATATCTGAGTTGTCTGTTATTATTCATATCCGCATACTTAGGAGGTCAGCATTGTCTTTATTCTTGAGGATCACCCCATAAGCCACATTAGTTTCAGAATCATCAATTGAAAATCATGGGCACGTAAGATAGGTGGAATTTTGGGCACAATGAGAACTCAATAGTTACGCAGAGATTTGAGCCAAAGCTAGTCTAAACTACAAATCTAAATCATGAAGTAAAAATGAAGTTGGACAGAATGCTTAGGTGGAATCGTAAAACAAATTTAATACAATTGTCATCTCACAATCAAAATTCCATTTCAGAAGACATCACATATCAAAATTGCATTTTAGCAGACATCACATATCAAAATTGCATTTCAGCAGATATCACATATCAATGTCTCGAGGGCTCCATCAATAGGCCTCAAAAGCCTCCATATCCATCCAAGTTGAAACATCTACCAGTTAGCAGCTTCAATGCCTAATCCTCTTTCAATTAACAATGAAGTCAGACATCACAATCAAGTAAAATCTCACAAATTCTTCATTTTCATTTGCAAAAATCATAGGATTGAAGCCCCGGGGCTTCGTGACTGCAACTCATTATTCAAAAGAGTGGCCGTACTGAACAAGTTCGTGACAAGCAATGAAAACAACTAATTTGTAAATTCAGATAAACAGTACCTAATTTAGATATCACGTCGAGGAAATCCGCCTCAGCTTCTGGATCAGTATCAGGGTCAGTGTCCCCATGATCCTTCTTTCCCTTGACATACTCATCCATAGCTCTAAACAGCTCCAAATCAAAACCCTCCGGAAGCCCAAACTCTCTCCGACTCTCGGTCTCCAATCCCCAAAACGAATAAGTCTTTGATTTCGACGACTCCCATTGTTTTATCTGATTATATTCCGCAAGCAAAGAGTTCCATTTCCTTTTACACTGATGCAAAGTGCGCCTCACTTCCATCGCCGTGCAATTCCCCACTACTATCTTCCATTTCTGGTACGACGACAGAACTTTGAGGCAATCTCGTTCAACAGTCGCTATTTCATTCACCAGAACCATAGCCTCCTTGGTGGTCCACTCTGGAGCCACTTGAGACCGGGTCCGCCGACCACTCGGTCGGTTGCCGTCGTCCTGTATCACATCCCTTCGCAGAGTCTCGTTCTTTGTCGGTGTTTGTGTTATCAGCATCTCTGTGTTTGGCTCCATTTCTTGCATTTCCTTGAACCAAATTGAAGACATCACCGCCCTGACAAAATTATTAATTGGATTGTTTTCAGCGATAAACTAATTGCATGTAATGTAACCGAAAATGTAGTTAGGGTTCTGACTGCAAGTACAGGTGGTTACCCTCTTCCCGCCACCTATATGTGACCGGATCCATCTCCAACACGGTTGAGGTGGAATGGGGTTGGTGCAAACGCGAGTTGGGCCGAGACTATATCTGGGTGCGGGATGAACCCTTGGTTTTTTCAACAGAAGCATTTAAGGGTAAAAGATAAAAACACACTTGCATTTAGACAGAAGTCCACATTTGGTGTCCATGAATATTAGTTTCTATGTTTTCTATCGTCTATATGTCCTCCTCTCCTTAAATCTTAAGTAATGTTATTATCTATCACTATATAGAGACAAGTATATTTTACACTTGTCTCTTTTTGAAGATTTTGTGTATCATAAAGTCTAAAACAAACTGCATAAAATAATTCTACTGTAAGATTAGAGTTTAATGAGAAAAGAGTATAGCTACTGTTGCGACTATTATTTCAAAACAGAAAAAGAGTTGTGAGAATATAAAGTTCCTAAGAGGAAAGCTAAGTGTTGTACCCGTGGAAAGAAGGGCTTTGTGTCTCGATCATCAGACCTGGAACTTACTGATAGTCACAAGATTCTCATATTGTTCCACAATAGTCTACCAGACACCTCAGTAGTCTACAATCTAACTTTGGTTAGTCGATGGTATGCTTAAAGGTATTATTTTAGCTAGTTGATTGTCATACTTTCTCAGTGTGCCTTTGGGGGTCCCTAGGTTGGTACATACTATTTTGTCTACATCTAGACTAAAAATCAAAGAAATAATCCAAAGTTTCATATTAGAACAATATGGTCTTAGATCTACTATAGCATAACAATTCTTAACTGGCAGACATCAGATGTAGTAACACAAAATAAAGTCCTTACAAGAATTGATTCCAAGTTAGATAGAATCAGTCAACATACTCGTGTTACTCAACATAAAGTTGACACTGTCTTTAAACAGATCCAACAACTATACTATTCATACAAATCTCAGATCCAATGACTTGACGCTGATCTTCAACATTACATTGCTACAAAGTATTTTGGACCCAACTTCAATGTCAAAATTAGAGAACTTAGTAAGATAATAGCTTTCTGTCATACGTTGAAAATGCTTATGTAAATCATATTTGTCAAGTGAACAACATTTCATTGCAAAATACTCCTAACGGATTTGCTTATCTATAAGCTGAAAGTTATCAATGAATTTCTTATGAATTATTCCAAGAAGAGCTCCAGCTGCAGTGACTTGGATATATTGAAGTCTTCGATAGTTGTCAATACTTTGTTACCATTCTCATAAAGTACCAGTGAAACGAGAAGTAAACTCAGACAAAATATCCTGTACAGGCTTATTTGGTCGAGTCATTTGAAGATCTATCCATGCATCAGATTCATATAAGCGATCTCTCCATTTCTTTGGGGAAGATCGTCAAAAGTAACCTAAGGTCCTGAAGTAGGCTTAATCTGTGTAGCTGGTTGAGCTGTTGCTGCTTGTGGTACTAGTGCAGGTCTGAAATGTTCAGCACCTGTAGATTTTGATTTTTTAGTTTTAGTTTTAGTTGCCTGATGATGGATATGTTGTCTGATCAAAAGACAGTTGAACTTGAAGACCTTTGAATAGTCAGCTTCTTCTGGATATGTTTGATATAAAGGAGGAGTGTATAGATTCTCTATACATGCTACAACGGACCTACATGAAATTAGATCATATTCTAGTCCAAGTCTAAATCCAACTCTTTAGACAAGACAAATATGATCGACCTGTCAAAACTATTGAGTTTATGGATACTAGATCTAGTCATACGATTATGAAATCCAACATTTTACTGTATGAGGCATGGACCTCACATGATGAGTACTTTACTACTACAGATGGCAAGTTCATTCAAGATGGGTTAAATACAAAGAGAAAGATCAGGATATAATTCTTTCCACAGTGTACAGTTTTGACTAAAATGCTTGGTAGCAATCTACCTGGCCTAGATATTCTCATTAGTATGAATGTATACAACTAACACTTAAAAACACACTAATTACATCTTTAAAAAGGAAAGCAACTTTAAGTACAATCATCACACCTTTCACAAAGCTACTTTAAAAAAGCAAACAACTTTCTAAAAAACACTAGGACCTCGAAAGGTACACAGGAAAGTACAACAACCAACTAGCTAAAACAATACCTTTGAGTAGACTATCAACTAACCAAAGTCGGATTGTAGACTACTGTAGTGTCTGGTAGACTATTACGGAACAACATAAGAACCTTATGACTATTAATAAGTTGTAGGTATGATCGTCAAGACACAAAGCCCTTCTCTCCATGGGCACAACACTAAGCTTTCCTCTTAGAAACCTTATAGTATCACAACTGTTCTTCCCCTTTTGAAACAACAACCACAACAGTACCTACACTCTTTCCCTGTTAAACTCTAATCTCACAACGAAATTGTTTCATGCAGTCGTAGACTGTATTAGACTTTCTAATACTCAAAATCTTTAGAAGAGGTGAGTGTAGAGCATACTTGTCTCTATATAATGACAGATAGTAACATTACTCAAGACTTAAGCTTTCAAGAGAGGGAGAATTTAGAGAGAATGGAAAACACGCAAAGTAATATTCATTGAAATTAAACATTGAACTTCTGCCTATTTCTTTCCTTTTTACAATGGAAGAGGAACCTTGCTTTTATAGGCAAAGTAAGGGTAGGAAAGTAAAACACTCAAAAAACACACTGATTACAACTTTAAAATGGAAAGCAGCTTTAAGTACTATCATCACACCTTTCATAAAGCTACTTTGAAAAAGCAAACAACTTTCTAAAAAGCAAACAGTGTGATGATAAGAGAATCTTAAATAGTGGTTTCTAGACTACAAAGATTCTCTTTCATCAAAAGATTCAAAAAGGAAAACACCTAAAAAGACGAGGTCCACTTTAGAGTGTTAAGTGAGGTTGTTGTCATAATCAGATTTATTCGTCAATTCCACATCATTGTCAATTTTCTCAAGAATGTCGTTGTTATCTGTTGTAGTCTAAATAGAAGGCCGTGGGCTAGAAATAGAAACGGGGTCTTGAACATGGCTGGATGGTACGCTAGAAGCCATAGGCTCGCGATATATAAGACAAGGAACTTCACTAGCTCGAATGTTGATAACATTAAAGGGAGTCATCGTTGTCCAATGGTCGAATGATGGAGTAATAATTGGTGCTAGAAGAGCATTATCTCCAAAGTATGGACCAAAAGATAGATTGATGTTGGATGGAGATAAGATTAGGGATTGATTGAATTAGTCTAAGAAAGAATGTAAGTTTGTCATTAACTGTGTGCATTCTGTAGACCAATCAAGGGTTATTCACTAATTTTGAAGATGATTGAGTGTACAAAAATGTCCAAAAGTACTCATATAGTAGAGACGATGTATGATATAAATGGCATAACTTTGTAATCATTTAAAACAGTGTCCCATAAACGATAATGAGTTAATAGTTGAGACATGTCCACATACTATTTGAATAATGGTTGAACCATTCTAAAAAGTCAATAAAA
>JANIPM010000233.1:37882004-37893597 GCA_027478405.1 Erythroxylum cassinoides
AATTTTCTCACCAATTTCTTTCTCATTTAAATTCATTTTAATATTTCTAATTTTCACCAAAAGTTCGGGGTCCAACAATAATGGCCGAGACACAAGTCCTTTCTCTCCACGAGCACAACTCTCCGGGCTTTCCTCTTAGGAACCTTACACTCTCACATCCCTTCCCCTATGAAACAATAGTCGTAATAGTATCTACACTCTTTCCCCGTTAAACTTTAATCTCACAGCGGAATTGTTTTATGTAGTCTTAGACTGTCTTAGATTTCTTATACAAAAGATTATCAAAAGAGGTGAGTGTGGAGCATACTTTTCTTTGTATAATGATAGATAGTAACATCACTCAAGACTTAAGCTTTCAGGAAAGAGAGAACTTAGAGAGAAGCCATATAATAGAAACATTCAAAAGCTTTCATTAAACAACTTCTTCTAATCAAATCTAAGAGTAATCTCCTCCCTAACAACGAAGGAGGAACCTTGCTTTTATAGGCAAAATAAGGGTACAAAGGTAATAAAACCAAGAGATATACTCATTACATCTTTAAGAAAGAAAGCTACTTTAAGTACAATTGTCACATCTTTAACAAAGTAACTTTGAAAAAGTAAACCACTTTTTAAAAGTAAACAATCAAGCGATAAGAAGGAATCTTAAAGAGTGGTTAAAGGCCACAAAGATTCTTCTTTATCAAAAGAGCAAAAAGTAGATACCTAAAAAGAAGAGTCCCACTTTAAAGTGATAAAGTGAGATCATTGTCATAGTCAGAATCATCTGGTAATATTGCCATGTCTTGATCAAGTTGCTCAAGGAGTTGATCAATATCAGGTTGCATCTAAGTAAATGGCCATGCGCCAGGAACAGAAGCGGGAATTCTAATTGGCTGGATAGTAGACTTGATTTTGTAGAAACTTTATAGGTGGGACAAAGAACTTCACCAGCTCTAATATTGATCACATTAAGGTCGTCAATATACATTCAAAGCTCCGTTGAAGGAATAATGATTGGTTCCAAAGGAGTAGTTTCTCCAAAATAGGGACCGAGAGAGGTACAAATGTTGAGCATACTGATTTAATTTGTCGAAGAAAGAATGTAATTCACCATTAACTGAGTGCCTTTTGTAGGCCAATCAATGATGCTTTGATGTTGAATATGATTTGGTGTACATAGAGGTCCAAATGTACTCATACAATAAGGATGGTGGATGATGCAAATAACATAGGCTTTTTTATCAGTCAATGAAGTATCTCATAAGCAATAATGAGTGAAGGTCTAAGACATGTCAATACGCCATTTCGATAATGGTTGGAACCATTCCAAGAAGCTCCAAAGAAGAGAATTGGCAATAGTAGGATTAGGCAAGTTCCTGTAAACTTGGAGAGGTGACAAAGAAATGGAACAAGCATAAAGGGCAAATAAAGCCCAAAGATACCACAATGTAGTGTCATCAAGAGTATCATATAAATGATACATCATACTATATGGTGTAACAATATCAAAGTGACTAGGAGCAGGGAGAATGTCAATTTTGAGAAAGGTAAGATGAAGGTAATAAAACAAACTCTATTGAAGAGTAGAAAAGAGTTCAACTATAGATTTTAGAGGATTATAAACCGAAGGAGGAAAATCTTTTTTAAACATAATGAAGAAAATCCATATTGAAGAAGAGAGGGATCAAATTTAGAAGAGAGGCTGAGAAAAACAAGACAGGTTTAGTAGGTCTAAAGAGAAAATCAACAAGGATATTGTGGTTACCTTTTATATGACAAATGGTGAATTTATAATGGGAAAACCATTTCTCCCAACAAAGCAATTGACTGCTGGGAGGCTTGTCTTTAGGTTGATCAAGAATCTTAGGAAATGATGTGTTATCCATTTCAATGACAAAGTGATAAGGAGTGAGGTGGAAAGCAAATTTTTTAATACCTTGTTTTATAGCAAGAATCTCCTTGTAACTAATGTGGTAATAGTATTCAGATTGTCTGAATTGTCTACTTGCAAGACCACAATAGTATCTTTTTCCATTGAGTTCTTCAATAAACACAGCACCCCAATAATTGTCACTAGCATCTGTTTGTAGAATGCATTGTCTCGTATTTAGAATCTTTAAAGGTGGAGGATTTTGACAGATGTGCTTTAGATGTTAGACGGTCCTAATTTGTTCCAGAGTCTAAAGTGGTGGGTTCTTTTTCAGTAATTTGGATAAGCATGAAGTATAAGCTGTCACATGTGGTACGAACTCACAGATGTAGTTAACAATCCCGAGGAATTGTTGAATCTGCTTCATAGTGAGATTATCATCAGAAAAATGTAACAGCTCCTGTGTAATATGTGGACCAAGCTGGTAGAATCCATTTTTGAAATGCATACCTAGAAATTAAATCTCTATTATACCAATGATACTTTTGGAGGCCGAAAACATGATTCCATACTATGTAGTAAGATCTAATAATTTTTTAATTAGGCCTGCTGTTTCTCGTGGGTCTTTGGGTACAATAGAATATCATCGATACAAATGATTGCACTATAAAGGATAGGCTCATAGATCTTGGTCATGGCTATTTGAAACTGTGATGGAGCGACTTTAAGCCCAATAACATAACAGTCCATTGGTACTGTGCATTGGGAATGCAAAATGTAGTCTTATACCGCTCCCTTGGGTCAATGCCCAGTTGCTAAAATCCTGTTTTCAAATCAAACTTTGAAAAGATAATAGCTTCCTTAAGAAATAACACTTGAGTACTGATTTTGGGAAGAGGAAACTTATCATCTTGTAGGAATGCATCCAGAGGCTTGTAATCAATCACTAATCTCTTTTTACTGCATTTATGCTCTGAGCGTTTGTTCACATAAAATACCTGGTAAGCCCAATCTGACTTTGTGGGCTCAATTAATCCTTATCGAGGAGCATAGCACACTCGTCTTGTGCAAGCTTGAGATTATCAGGATTCATCCCTAGATGTGTGGCTTTAGTAGGATTGATATCTTCATTCTTCTTAAATGGTAGACTTATGAAAAATTCAACATTTTTTCACAGAGGATTAGGGTGAGAAAACTGTGCATATAATTCAAGGGTGAGAAAACTGTGCATATAATTCAAGACAATATTTCAACAGTTTATTTTGCAATGATGCATAAGGTGTAGGAACTTGAGTAAGTTCAAACATGTTTTTGACTTCAATGTAGGGATTATAAAATGATCGATACCTAAGGCTTATGAGTAGGATTGCTAAAGGTGAGGCTTTACTGTACACATCCATACTAATCAGAATATCTAGGCCTGGTAGATTGTTGCCAAGTACTTTAGTCCAAACTGTGCATTGTAGAAAGAATTGTATATCGATTCTTCTTTTGGTAATAAGCCCAATCTTGAATGAGTTACCATTTGCAGCAATAAAATACCCATTATGAGAAGTCCATGTTTCAGAAGGTAGAACGTTGGGCTTCATAATCGTATGGCTGGATCCAGTACCCATAAACCCAATAGGTTTGATGGGTTTATCATCTCTGTCTTGTCTTAATAATTAGATCTGGACATACGGATGTTGAACTAGATTACGATCTAATTTCATATAGATTTGTTGTAGCATGTATAGTGAATCATCCTCTAGAGATACAAAGGGGTCAGAGGATTCATCTTCAGAGGAACTAATAGAGACAACAAACATAGTATCTTCGTCTTCACACATCTGTTCCTCAATTAGATCTTTAAAGTCATTAGAAGAATGAATAGGCAAAATAGATTGTATTTGTTCCAATAACTTGATATCCTTCTTGCTTTTATGAGGACAAGTGCGTGCAAACTGTCCTTGTTGTCCACAAAGAAAACATCTATCATATTTCTGAGATCGAGAAGATTTCTTCTTGAAGAATTGAACAAATCTTCTTTTTGTTCCATCCTTTCTTATATATGTTTTCTTGAAAGGTTTATATCCTTCCATCAGTTTACGGAACTTTCATCAATAGTAGACTGGTATATGATGAGATTTCTTCTTGTTGTTACAATCACAATTGTTCTTATCTTTGCACTTGATTTGAAGATAAGGCTTCTTGCAAGTCTTTTTGAGAATTGGACCACCTTTCACAATGTTCTTAAACAAAGCATGTTGATCACATAACTTGTCAAGAGAAGCTAAAGCAAACTGGTAAATTTCTTCAATAGAGATATGAGCCATGTCCCTTTGTATAGCTACAATAGTCCTCTATAGTTTTGGTTGCAATTCATCTAGAAGGGATGAAATAAAAGTATAACGTAGCTTAACATCATTCCATCCATTGAGAAGATAGTACATTTCTGTCATTCTTTGAAATTTTTTTTGAAGATCATGCTTATCAAGCGAACAACATTTCATTGCAAAATATTCTTGATGGATTTGTTTGTTTATTAACTAGAAGTCACCAATAATTTCCTTATGGATTATGCCAAGAAGAGATCCTGCTATAGTGACTTGTACGTACTGCAGTCTGCGATAATCGTCTATACTTTGCCACCATGGAAAGTACCAGTGAATCAAGGAGTGAACTCTGACAAGATCTCCTATAAAGGATGATTTGGGCGAGTCATTTGTTGTTCTATCTATACACCGAATTCATGAAATTTATCCCTCCATTTCTTAGGAGGAAGATCGTCAAACGTAAACAAGGAGCAGAAATTAGTTTAGTTTGTGGAGGTGGTGCTGGTTGTTCTAGTTATGTTGTAGGTCTGAATGACTCAGTACCTATATAGTCTGCATCACTTACATATGGTTCAATTTTAGTAGGTTTAGGCATAGTCATCATAACTTGAGCTAGATCTAAAAGATTAGCTAATTGTTCTGATGAATCGGAAGATGGATTAGGAACATTAGTGGATTGGTCAGATGATGATTTAGAAATATACTCAAGACTGTTCGAAGGGTTCAGAAGGCTCAAATTGCTCAGAAGAGCTTTTTATTTCATGTGTTAGTTCAATAGTTACAATGAACTCTGTTGGAGGGGTTTTGTCTTTTCATATAGAGTGGGAAGGTTGAGACTTTAGTGGAGAAGTTGGTGGAGTGTGGATTTGTAACGGTTTACTCCACTGGTTTATTGGTTCAGGTTTGTGTATGAAGATGAAGGCTCAGAAGTCTGTTCAGGCTGTTGTGATTTGGGCTTTGACTTAGTTCAAGTTTTGGATTTAACTATCTGAGTGCCTGGGCAAAGGTACATGGAAAATCATGTTTGTGAGTAAAGAAAACTCGACAACAATCTTTGTACATATCCATTTCACCAGTTGCGCATTGACTTGACAACAATCTTTGTACTAGTTAAGAAGCTGTGGACATGGTGTATACGTTAAAGGGGCATGTGCATCAATTAGGAAGTTGTCCATTTGAAAGTCTACATTGGCCAAAAGATGTGATATGTTATCTGTTGTTTATTGGATGATGAAGTTGGGCCCTTTGTTCATTATTGGTGCCTTGAATATTCTCTTCATCCAAAATTTGCAATTTATCTATGCTATTAAAGTCACAATATTAGATGTAATTATAAGGTATGGAAAAGTGGAGATTTAGTTTATATTTGTGGCTTGTAAGTTCATGTAATGAAACTCCTATAACTAGTTTATTTAAAGCCTCTATAACCAATTAACAAAATAAGCCTTTAGAGTGAAAGTTCGTAGAATTTTATACTATACACTTGGAGAAATTTTGGGTGTTTATAATTTATTAAGTTATAAAAGACATTTTTTTATAGATTTCAAAAAACTTATCATAATTAAAATATTCACTTTCATCTAATAAATAATCTCAAATCATATTAGAAAGGAAGGGATTTTTTTAATAAATAATTCCAAATCAAATTAGGAACAAAAAGTTTTTTTTCCCTTTCCAATTTACTATCTGATGTTCAAAATGCATTTCATACATACTTATATATATACAAAAAATAAGGAGATGGACAATATTTTTTATAAATGAATTTTTAAACCATCCAT
Source organism: Erythroxylum cassinoides (assembly GCA_027478405.1). Lineage (NCBI taxonomy): Eukaryota > Viridiplantae > Streptophyta > Magnoliopsida > Malpighiales > Erythroxylaceae > Erythroxylum > Erythroxylum cassinoides. The sequence continues at coordinate 37,887,953 of JANIPM010000233.1, forward strand.
AAGAGTCATATTTTAATTCGACTTTTTATGAAAGATTTTCAATCTATTAACAAGCATTTAGTTGTAATCACCCGATTAAAAAAAAATTAGCTAGGGTTAAAGGAGATGTGGAATCATAAAAAAATTTAAATCATGATTTGCAGTGGCAGATGAAAACATTGCTTGATGAATATTAATATGAGAGAGATATAAGGCAAAAGTTGAATTTTGAAATTAGTAGTGGAAGTTCATTTTCTAGTTTCCATTGTGATTTTAGAAATGTTGAAGGTGGATGTGATAGTGGTGGTGGTGGTAGTGGTACTGGTAGTTTTCCATCTTAGGCTCAAGAAGAATTTGACGTGAGGAAGAGAAGAAGGCAAGTGATTAGTTTCTTTATACCAAGAACAACTCTTGGAGTTCAACCTTCAATTCGTAGTGCAATGCCATCAAAAGATGCAGATCACAATGTCGATATGGCAGTAGCTAGATGGTGTTATGATACAAGTTCATCATTCAATGCTTTTTAGTCTTATTATTATCAACCTATGATGGATGCAATAGTCTCTTATGGTCCAGGATACAAAAGTCTTTCGATTGATGACTTAAGAGTTAAGCTTTTGCGTTGTGTTGTTTCTAAAATTAGAAGTTATTTGGTTGAAAAAAATAGTAAATTGGGGTACTTATAGATGTTCAATCATGTGTGATAGTTGGATAAATACGAGACAAGAGCCTATTATAATTTTTTTTGGTTTATTCATCAAATGGCTTCATGTTTTTTAAATCTATTAATGCATCTGGCCTTATTAGAAATACTGAGACTTTGTTTGCGATATTTGATGAAGTTGTGAATGAAGTAGGGTCGAAAAATATTGCTCAGTTTATTACTGACAATGATTCTATTTATAAAGACGTATAATTAATTTTTTTGGTCTCCTTGTATTGCATATTGCATTGACCTAATGCTGGAGAATATAAGAGATCCTAGGTATTTTTTGTTATTGATGAGACTATATAGAAAGCTAAAAAGATGATATAGTTCATTTATAATCGTGCCTGGGTATTGAATTTGATGAGAAAGGAATTTACCAATGGTAAGAATTTGTGTCGTCTTGCTGTGACGAGATTTGCTATAAATTTCTTATCACTTCAATCTTTTGTTTCGATGAAGAAAGAGTTAAGACAAATGTTTACAAGTGATAAGTGGATTACATCTCAGCATGTTAGGTCTAATGCTGGAGTGGAGGTTCGTAATATTATACTAGAAGATATAGAATTTTGGTCTTAATGTTAATTTGTTATCAGAGTTTGTAAGCTTTTTGTGAGGGTGCTTCACTTGGCTGATAGTGAAAAAAAAGCCAACAATGAGTTATATTTTTGATGTCATAAAGAGAGCGATGGAAACAATTAAGACCAATATGAAACATAGGCCTTCTTTATACACACCATATCTTTCAATCATTAATAAGATAAAGGAAAAATAACTTTCTTCTCCATTGTTTACAGCTGGGCCATTTTTTAATCCTAGTGTCTATTTTAGATTGGATCTTACTAAGTAAGCTGAAGTAAATAGAGGAATGTTTTTAACTATTACAACAATTGTTAGCACTAACACAATACAAGATTTTTTTAGCTCAGAAATGGAGCTTTACAAGTTGTCTTATGGGAATTTTGAAATGCTGATTGCTATTCGATAAAGAAAATTTTTTTCTCTAAGTATTAGTTATTTCCTTTCTCTTTTTTGTTGAAAATTAATTATCACTTTATTAAATTTGTGTATAACATTACTTTTGTTATCTTATAACTTACAGTTTCTTGGTGGGATCAATTTGGAAATGGTGTTCCAGAATTGAAAAGGTTGACAATTCGGATTTTAAGTTTATGTGTGAGTGCAACAGGTTGTGAATAAAACTAGAGCACATTTAAATTTATCCACTAAAAGAAAAGGAATAGATTGGAGCATAAGAGGTTTAATGACTTGGTTTTTTATTACAATTTAAAGCTTCGGAAAATCTATGTTATTATTATTATTATCATTATTAATTTCGATATAATTTCTTATAATTTTCTAATAATTAAATTTAATTATTTACCAGGAGTCTTAATAGTACCAGTAGTTCAACTGATCTAATTTCCATTGATAATATTGACTTTTTAGCCGATTGAGTTTCTGAAGAACTGAATGGGTTTATATGAATGATTTAGATTTGAAAGATAATCTTGGATGGGAAAGCACTGACATGTCATTTGGTGCATTAAATTTGAATGATAATGATGATGAAACTCCTCTCAATGATGAGAATTTTGTACCAAATGATCACTGGGGTCAGTGCAGTTCAAGCGGGTATCCGCCCATTGACGATTGAATTTCAGGTTTTTATTTTTCCTCTTCTTTTAATTTTACTTGTATTTGATCATTGATGTTTATGTTAAATTATATGTATGTAATGTAAATGTAATATTTTTGTTTCAGGTTCAACTTCTACTTGATTGCTTATTCGTCATCAACTCTTTTTGTAATATTTATTGTTCTTTTTATCGGATGTTTTGAATCTTTTGATGTAAATATGTAATATTATTTATTATAATGATGAAATTGTATGATTGTAATATTTTCAATGCTTTGTATTATTCTTAATTTTATAATTGTATGATGATGATTGCCTTTGTTTATATTAATTGTGGTTATTATTTATATGTAAAATATTTAAAATTTATTGTTATTTCAAATTCATTGTAATTATTTTATATTATTAAGATTTTTGAAAGCATGGTTGATGTAAACAGTAAACTAGTAAAGTATATAGTACAGTTGTATAATATATCAATTTGGACTATTTTGCAATTTTTAAAAATTTTAGAGACTATTTTATAAATTTAAAAAATATTCCGAAACGGTACCCGGTACCGACCGGTACCCGTACAGTTCAATTCCAGAGCTCAATTCAGTACCGAACCCGATACGGTATTCATAACATTGTTTAGTTCCGGATGTCATTACTTCCTGATGATAGTTGATGATTGCAGCAAGAGCACTTGGATCCATTCGCTAGGATTTAAATATGATGTTGTCTCACAATTAGTTGTGTTTCATGAGATAATAAAAATCAATTTTAGAAAAAAATATTTTACTGGTACGGGCTGACTGGAATTTTTTCAACTGAATGGAATCCTTGTACAAAGTTCGTGTACTTACATGCTACAACAAAATGACATTATGGAAAGGAAGCATCGACATCTACTTGAGATAGCTTGAGCTCTTTGTTTTCAGGCAAATCTTCCATTAAAATTTTAGGGTGAGTGCATTTTAACAGCGGCATACCTAGTAAATATCGTGTCATCCAGCAAATTGAATGGTAAAAGCCCTCTACTTGGAAAAATTACCTTCAATAAAATATTTACGAGTGTTTGGATGCCTTTGTTATGTGCACTATAAACCAATAATTAAAGACAAATTTGAGACTCGTTTTAAATCTTGCATCTTTGTTGGATATCCAACGGGGTAAAAAAGTTACAAGGTTTTTGATCCAGAAACAAACAAAATTTTTGTTTATAAAGATGTCGTGTTTCTCGAAAACAAATTTCTTTGCAGGATTGAAAATAATGACACGAACTTCGTCTGTCCATCTATTCCAAATTTCAGTAGCATTTCAATATCGAACCTTAAGTTGCGTGAAAATTGTGTTCTCAACGAATGGGCAAGTCATCTCTCAGGAATCTAAAAACGATGAAGCATCCCCAACTTTAGTGGTTCCGCAACCAGCCAACCTCTACAAATGATCTAGTACAGCATCTGGTAAATCAAGACGGAAGATCACAACAAGAGAGACGTTCACCACCTTATCTTTAAGACTATGCAACAAATTTGTCTAAGGTAACATCGTCCTTAAAATTGGTTGATCAAGTTGCTCCAGGTAAACCATATCCTTTGGCTCAAAATCTTGATTATTTGAAATTTAGTTCAACTCACAAAAGCTATCTTGCAGCTTTAGTATAGCAAATCGAGCCTCAAACTTTAGGCAGGCAAATTAATATCCTAATTGGCAAAGTGCTATAAAACAAGATATTAAAGTCTTAGAACAAAATGGAACTTGGACCCTTGAAAAACTTCCTATAAGAAAGAAACCTATCGAAGCAAAATGGGATTTTAAGATTAAACGTAAGGCAGCTGATATTATTGAGTGCTACAATGCTCGTTTGGTTACTAAAGGGTTTAGTTAAATGGAGGGTATCGATTATAAAGAAACTTTTGCACCTGTAGCAAAACTGACTACTGTTTATTGTCCTTTATCTGTAGCTATAGCTAAAAGTTGAGAACTCCATCAACTAGATGTCAATAATGCCTTCATGTAAGGAGATCTTCGAGAGATAATTTACATGGTACCACCTCTTCATGTGACCAAACCAGGAGACTCTCGAGTCTATAGACTTCAAAAATTGCTTTATGAGCTCAAATAGACACCTTGCAATGGTTTGAGATATTTTCTCAAACTCTCTTATATTATAGTTTCCAACAGTCTAAATGTGATTATTCATTTTTCACTATGAGATTTGACAATGAATTTCTTACCTTACTAGTATATGTTGATGACATCATATTGCAGGAAACAATGGCGATTAGATAAAACGAATGAAGGAATACCTTTATAAGCAATTTCACCTCAAAGATTTAGGCAAGCACGAGTACTTTCTTGGGCTTGAAGTAGCTCGATCGCCTACGAGAATCTTTCTTTCTTAAAGAAAGTAACAATGGACATTTTAAAAGAGATTGGAATGCTTGACACCAAGCTTGTGATGTTTCCACTTCAGCAATACCATAAACTTGCTGAAGCTAAGGGAGAGTTACTCAATGATCCTGGACAATATCGATGTTTGATTGGTAAGTTGATTTTTTTAACTATTACTTGACCTAATATTTTCTTTGTTGTCAATTCGCTCAACCAGTTAATGGAGAAGCTAACAAAGCTACATATGGAGGCAGCCATGAGGGTTCTCTGATATTTGAAGAATTCTCCTGGACAAGGCGTGTTTTTCCTAATAAACAATGATCTTCTTCTGAGAGGTTTTTGTGATGCAGATTGGGCAAGTTGCCAGAAAATGAGGAGATCAACTACAGAATTCATTACAAAACTTGGAAATGCATCAATTTCTCGACAATCTAAGGAACAAGTAACTGTTTCTCACTCATCAATGGAGGCCGATTATAAAACCATGGCAACAACTACTTCTGAATTAGTGTGGCTCAAATCATTACTACGTGATCTTACAGTTATTCAGCAATAGCCAATGCAACTTTTATGTGACAACTTAGTTGTCGTTCATATTACAAATAATCCCGTATTTCACAAATGAATGAAACATTTTGAAATTTACTATCATTTCGTTCTTGAGAAATTACAAACGAGTGACATCGTTGCTATACATATCACTAGCAAGGGACAACCAGCCAACATGCTCACCAAGGCTCTTTGGCAGAGAGAAATTTCTTTTGCTAACAAGCAAGTTGGGCATTGCGAATTCACATGCTCTGTAACATCCCGTTACTGTTAGCAAAGGTATTTTGGTAATTGGGTCGAATTGATAGGATTTCACTGCATTCACTGACTAAGCATGTTACTGGCCTCTAATTATAGAGGAACAGGTTTATTGCATATGCATTTATTCATAGG
>JANIPM010000233.1:37995398-38009692 GCA_027478405.1 Erythroxylum cassinoides
AGACTCCTTGTGCGCAGAAGTGTACAGGCTACGTAGGAACCTGAGGGATCTTGGGATTCCAGATTTGCATCCTCTAGGCTCTTGCGGTGGGGTCGTAGAGGCTTAGGATTAATCTGACTAAGCCAGGATACCTAATGTAATAATAATAAAAAAAAGAAGCCGTAAGGGCTGTATCAGAACAGTTCCACGCAGTGTTTTGAAACTCGAACCGGTCATCGAATCGAAAGCCTTACTGGTCACTGGTTTGACCGATTCAACCGGTTCGACCGGTACTAGTCGAACCGATGTGACGTCATAATTATGTAATAATTATATTTAATTATATAAAATATTAATAATATTAAAAAATACAAAAATATACCAAAAAATTAAAAAAAAACAAAAAAATTATTGAACCAGTGGTCGGACCAGTCCGGTTTGACCGGTCCGATCAGTCAATTGACCGGTTTTGACTGGTTCTCACTGGTTCAATTGAGAACTGATTTTAAAGGGTAAACCGGACCGGATAATCGACCAGTCACCGATTGAACCGATCAGATCGACCGGTCTGGTCCGATTTTTAAAACAGAGGTTCCGCGTGAAAGAAATCTTATGGTACGATACTTGAGAATTGATCAAGCTTAAATATCCAGCTGTTAACATTGTAGAATGAATAACATTGGGTAAGAAATGTAGGATAACCACTTGCTACTTGCAGCAATCCCATTGACTTGATAACTATGAAATTTGCAAATGGAAATACAAAAAAGCAAAGATAGCACCCAACCTTAGTCTTGAAGGAAGACAGCAAAGGGCTAGATATAGAAGACCATCAAATTTGGTACTCGTTTTCTACCATAATGAACAGATATCCAACAATCTTCATTACGATCTATAATGAACCATATTTCCCAAGGTTTAAGCATCACAAAGAATTCCAAATGCGGGTGTTGCAAAATGGTGTTCAGCAAAAAAAAAAAAAAAATCTCATTCCTCTGCATGGAAAAACTTAGAACAAAACTCTTATTTAAATGATAGACTTAGGTCCTTATTATACTCAATGACCATTTATCTAATCATTCCTACACTTTACAATACCAAATTCAGTATGATAATAAAGAAACCAAATGGCATGGATAGTCAACATGCTAACTTGAAGAAAGACGACCTATATGATAGGACCACAGGGGCCAAGATCCTTCTGGAGTGGCTGATCAATGCAATCTCAAATCATGATTCATCTAATTTGAACCTTTCACGCGTTACCAAACTTTGGATAAGATCTAATACAACGCCGGCCACACAACTCAAAGCAAAACAGAATAACTACCCTAGCCACTGGTTAGCCAAGCAGCCACCGATACACAAAAAATGGTTCATATCCTGCGTCAGAAAATCAATAGTGTCTCATATAATCTGCACGTATGCTATGCCCCCATAAAAGAACGTCTACAACTAATTAATTTAATAAGAGAAACGCTGAAAAGACAAAAACATGTCATCCACATGTAAAACTCTGTTAGGCCACCAACTCTAACATAACCTGCTGTCCTTTTCAGAATTCAGATAGCTAACCGTCGCAACATCAATATCCACACATTTCACATAAACCATAAAACAAAAGTCTGAAGAACTTTTTAAGGTGCCATGAGCACAGCCGATGGCCTTTTCTTTAATAGTGACTATAAAGCTTCAGAAATGAAGAACCTGAGCTAAAATAGAATCAAAGGAAAGAACTGGAAGGTTAGTGTGCTGAAGATATGAATTAAATGTAATTCATTTCAATTATAATTAAAAAAATCAGGTTAGGGAAGCAATATTGAACTGTAGCAAACCATTATGAACATCGATTAATTTTACCCGTGAAATTTAAAATAAGAATATTAGGAAGAAGCAACCGGCAACGAGAGGCGGTTCTGCTCCCCGGATGATTCAGAATCATCGAAACCTCGAAAACGCGGCAACACACAAAAAGAATTCTGAAGAAAAAAGTGGGAGAATATTGAGAGATAACACACAAGTAATTTCGGTTTGTGATAAGCGCGCTCATTCTTGCTCGGCGTTCGGGCAATCTCTCGCAAAATGACCTTCCTCGCCGCAATTGTAGCAACCGACGCCCCCGTATTTCCTACTTCCGCCACCGCCACCTCCACCTCTACCACGAAATTGATAGCAATCCCTTGCGAAATGACCATAACGCCCACAGTTATAACACATACCACCCCCATAACCACCACTGTTACTATATCCCAAACCACCACCACCACCACCACGTCTTCCTCCCCTCGCCGAAAAGCCGCTGCCGCCATATCCACCTCCGGTACCTCTCCCTCCACCTCTGTAAAATCCTCCGCGGCCTCGGAAGGCGCCGACAGGAGATCTGGACACAGAGACGACGTCGGAGGCTTTCGTGCGGCCGTCCTCTCCTAAATCAACTGAAAACTCGACCAACTGGCCTTCTGAAAGCGTCCGGAAGCCGTCGGATCGAATCGAGCTCTGGTGGACGAACAGATCCTCACCGCCGTCGTCGGGAGCTATGAAGCCAAAACCTTTCCTTGCGCTGAACCACTTTACGGAACCAGAGGATCTCCTGGTGGCGTCCATGGGGGAGCTTTTAGAAGGTTCAAGAGGTTACCGGAGCAAGCAAAGAATAACTGACAGTCTGACACTGTGTAGGCGTCTTTGGAAGCTGGAAAGTGGGTTCGTACGTACGTGTCAGAGAAAGGAATGGCCAAGGGGCAGGGGCTGGTAGTTTTGAGGGGGAATCCAACGGTGTACAAGGAATAGAGTGGACATCGAACGGCTAGAAAATAATGAAAGGTTTATCCATATGGATTTCCTATTTTATTTTTCTTATTCAGATGTTTGTTAGTACTTAGTTGGCAAGTGGACAGCTCAGGTCATTTTATATAAACCAATTTGCGGCGGCCATACCCATTAGTAACTTTTCTCAAACGTGAGAAGGAAAGATGTTTAAGAGTTAGTCCAAATCTTTTGTCTAATTTTACAGTGTCTTATTATGTCCGGTAAATCTCATATATTTATTTATATAAGTCTCACGTATTTATGCGAATCCTGCAAAAATAAATAGCTGAAAACACCATAAAATTAAATAGAAGATCTTGTGTCGAGTTTGATAGTTATTCGTATTGACTAAATTACTTTTCATTACTTGCTTGTCGGTAAACAGAATTAATTCAATCAAATATTAGCCACGATATACATAAAAATTAGCCATTGTCTGATCACAACCAGGGAAAGATCAATGTAACCGTCACAAAGCAAAAGAGCCCTTTAACGTTTGGGTTCATCGTAATGATGATGAAGATGTTGGACTACTCAGTGAAAAGAATGTAATGGCGGTTACTGAGAAGCTAGAGCAACTGCAGTTAAGGTTTGTCAAGTTAAAATCTAGGACAACCACACGAAGACTTGAAGGCTTGAAGCTCCACGCCAAGAATGTTTTGAACATCATAGAGATTCACATTGCGGTGAAGTATAATTCATCCATTGACCAAACAAGTAACTATACACACATTCGATAGCCGAGTTCTTTCAGCTCCAGATCAGAGAAAAGAACATCCACACTACCTACAGTTATTCTCCGTGTGTCCAGTAAATCAGCCCACTGCAGTGAAGCAAATGTAGTTAGATGCAGTAAAATAAAAAGTATGCTCTGAAAGAACTCAAAAGTAGGATAAAAACTGCTAATACTGCACAGGTGAAATCGATAATAGCTGCGTAATCAAATCTGAAGAAACATAAAACGGTCCATATATGTTCATATATTAAATCTACTTTCATGCCTTCTTAATTGGCAATGTGATTGTCCGTGAGGAAGAAGTGGATTTGTTTTAAGATCAACAAGAAACGTAGGCTTGTTTAAAGCAAAATGTCTCCCAGAGATCTACTCTATACACTTATACTGAGCAAATATACAATTAGGGAAAGACATCTAAACTCTCAGCCACCATGCAAATGATTTGTAAAAGACCAGCAAAGAGTATACACATTTGTTCACTTGAAGGTACAATATAAGAGCTGTATACATAGAAAAACTAACACTTACCTGCCCAATACAAACACACACTGCAAGACACCTGCAGTTCCTGTCCAAACTGAAGGCCCAGTTTTGACAATGGAATCTTGTACAAGAAAGCCCACGGATGCCGCAAGAGAAACGAATGAAACAACATAAGCAAAGAAAAGCCAGAGCTTCAATCTGTGCCATCATTTGACAAAAGAAAGGATTATCGAGAGAAATTGAAAGAATTTGAAGCCCAGAATATTTCAACAACAGTTTTAATTAAGAGAGTAAAAGCAAAAATGTAATACTTGTAAGGTGAACAGTACAATTCATTGTACAAAAACCAGTCATTACTGTACAAAAACATGTACAACATCTCAAGTGAACAAAAAACGAAAGTGAAGATTGAAAAGCGTGCAAGTTTTAATTCAGAAATAAGAAAGAGAACATGTGGTAGTTCTGATGTGAGTGGACTCATAGTAAGACTATATATTTTAAGGTTGACTTCAAATTCAGCTTGGTTAAATGATAAGCCTATATCATTAGGGTATTGGTATAACTAAGAGACTTATCAAATTAGAAAAAAGATATTAAACACTCCTGATGGCGAAGGAGATAGAACTACCTTCAAAAGGTGCCCAGTTTTAACAGGCGTAACTAGGACTTGTTTCATTTATCTGCTACATACTATTAGTCAAACTCTATAGGCCAATTTTAACAGCAGATCGCAGTCCACCAACCCAATCCCAAGGAGTAGGTGACTGGCAAATCCCAATAATAGTCATTCCAGATGGTTAGGTCAACACAAGGCCAACATCAGAGCTAACCTAGATTACGATTAGTTGCCCTGTTCGCTTGTGACAAGGTGGAAAAACTCAAACACAGCAGACTGCTGTGAGTCTAAAATGATGAACAAGTGACAAGCATACTAGGTAACATCGTCTCAACAATACTGCCCTCCAATTTTCTCTGCAATTAATTATCTTGTACAGAACTTCTTCCTCCAACAACTGCACACGGGTCAACTGTATCACAAAACAATTTCTTAATACAGCTAGTATGCCAACTCAAATGACCAACTACCTATGTATGAAGACAAAATCTAACAGCACTTTGCATACAATGAAGGGCCAATACACTTCCAGGTTTATCAAATAACCAAATTCAGTTGTTTGTTTCTAGTTTTACATAACAGAGACCAGAGAAACCCCAGTCAAAATAATGCACTCTCATTCATCCAAAGAAAAATAAGGAAGCCAGAATGAGAAATTAAAGACTAAGTCGTTAGTTTTAGGTTTCCAATTTAGCAAGCAGAGAGCTTATACCTTCACCGAATAAAAAACCAAGCAATTCAGACAAAATCCACCGAGCAAAAAGATAATGTAGAAGTAGAACCAAACAAAAAAAGAGTCGAAGATTAAAAAGCCGTTACCTCCATTCACCTTCTTCGTAAGGAGAGTAATCGATATCCTCTTTTCTAACGCAATTAAACATCAAAGCTGCAATGGTCGCAAAGATACCTGCGATAACAAACACATAAATCCAATCCCCAAACAGTCAAACACATGATACTTTTTATACGCACACAACACGAGAGAAAAAGAGACGGCACCTGGAAGGTAGTGAACGAAGGAGATTTTGACGGAGCTGCAAACGACGGCGTCGACCCACAACCACCATCCGACGCCGAACACGACTCCGGCAAGTCCTGGACCGAGGGCCGCCCAAAGCTCCAATAAATCCATCGTTCACAAACTCTTTGTCGTCTCGATTGCTTGAACCGGCGGGTTTCGAGGGAAGCTGATCGGTGATGGTTACAATCGGGCAAGAGTGAGAGAAAGGAGCTATGTTGTGTAAAACGATGCCATAAACCACGGGAGCAGATCGTCAGCTCTGTTTTCTTTGTAACCCAAGTAAAAACATACCGTACATTCACAGAGAAAGGAAAGGCGGGGAGAAAAGTCAAGAAGATGAGGCATGGTTCGGCTCGGCTTGGGTGAAAAAAAGTAGCACCAGACGTTGGTTAAAATGATAGAAAACGTCGACGTTTTTTAGTGGGACAGAGTAGGTACAGGTTTAGTGGGACAGAAGATCTGAACCCGATGGGTTCATGCAAAAAGCGAGAAACAAAGGCATGGTCTGCAGGTGGGCACCGCAAGTTCAAATCCTATCCCACAAAGCCATTGGAGGCTTTGTGTCACACTGTCGACGGAACTCCATTTTGGAGAGCTTGTGGCGTAATGTGCCCATCGTGACATGGCCAATGTGCGGTGAACAACAGCTTAGTGCATTTGAGATAGTCAAGGAATTGGGGTCAGCAGTGGAGCTGACATTAGATTACAACGTGAATGAAGGCGGTCTAGTAATGGCTGATGACATAGTAAAATCACTGAAATATGTGATGGAAGATGGTGAATTTAGAAACAGGGTTAAAGTCATGAGTAAAAAGAGCAGGCAAGCAGTTCTTGATGGTGGATCTTCTTCTGTTGCAGTAGATCACCTGATTAAGCTAATGCTGGAAGCCAGGCCTCAGAGAAAATCATGAGGAGGCATTACTGCTTCCTAATCCTTGAAGCCAACCTTTAGTTGTGATCTTTCTTTGATCTTGAGGATCTATCCCATATTTAGTTTTTGAATTTAGTTTTTCTTTTAAAATATTATGTAACTCCTTTATTAAAATAATCCTTATCATTGAGCTGTTGCCTAGTGTTGCAGTACGAATGAAAAAGAGTTCGAAGTGAAAGACAACTAAAAAAATTTTAAGGAAGCCAACAAACGAACAGTCATATTGAGAGTAAAGGTCAAAGTGCAAGTAGTAACCAAAAAGAAAATGAAGCCAAGGAATGTGTAAATTTAAGGAGTAAAGAATAACACTGCAGTTGTATTTATCTACCAACAGATTTACAGAATATATTGGAACTTGAATTGATCACAGAAGGCATATATAACACAGCAAAACTTGATGAGACAGGCTTCTTGTATTAAATTGTGGACGCCATTTCCTTGTAGGGGTTATTGGAAGAAGAGGGTTGTGATCAAGTTTTGCCACTACAAGATCTCTACACAGTAAATGTTAATGAAAAAAGTGTGATAGATAGATTATGTCAGGGCTCTGTTAACATTGAAGCTTTTTTCAGGTTTGATTATGAGCAAATCAAAGCACAATTTTAGCTAACAAAGAACTTATTAGTTATTATGACCCATGGTCCAGACAGTATATTTACTTACCAAAGGAGAAGGTCCAAGGGTAGTGGGGCTGTTATTGATAAGAATAAGTAAGGGGTAGTTCTGTCAAGTTTTAGAACAGGGGGGTAAAGTTGTCTAAAGAGAGAAAAGAGTTAGTTAGTTGGTTAAGGGAATAAAACAGTGTGGGGTGCGTGAGGGGAGAGGCCATGCATGTTTGTATCACGTGATTTGAGCCAAAAAGCTGGAGGAGCTAGAACCTCAAATTCTAGTGCTATATCTTTGTTATTTTCAGTCAAATGTGATCAAGATGTAATGGATCATAGACCAGCCCAACAAGAGAAGCTCATGTGGCGCACACCGAGAGAGCTTCCCGAATCTTCTGCACAGCTGGATATAACAAATCTGCAACAAACTAACAGAAGAATAAATTAGTTAAATGTTGCTGTCAATTGATTCTCTTGCATCTATAAATACAAATGTACTGAAACCAACAAATCAAGAATTGACTCTCGGAATCAATGAGTCATTTTCACGAAAACCTGATCTCCCTTCTTTTGATCTTCTTCGTCTATTTCATCTTCTTCATCCTTTCTTCTTGAAATCTCACATAGTATCAAAGACACGGTCAAACGACAATGGCAGAAACACAAAATCAATCCACACCCACCACCCAATCCAGTTCAGATCATACTGAACATACCACCTCTCAAATCCTAAACCATTTAAACACAAATCTGCCCAGCCTAGCAAAAACACTGAATATTCTAACAAGTCAATATATAAATCCATATTCAGTTCATTGTGCGTGCTTGTGTGTGTTGTTCAGTTAGAGGAATATCCGCAGGTTCCATTATTACAATATGAGAGTAAATCAACAAAATGAAACATGGAGAAGAAGGTGTTGACTAGACTCGCTTTTTTCAAAGCTAGAGCCTCCATTAGAACATGGAGGCTTTTTTCAAAGCGTGTCAAACATGGAGGCTCGCTTGTCTCCTCTTTGATCAGATGTCGGTTTGGCTTTAAACTATTATAGATCTACTTTCTTTTTCTAATTTTGCTGTTTAATCAGATGTGGGTTTGGCTTTAAGCAAGCTATTTACTGGATTTTGATAGGTAAAAATGTCTCTACCTAATGCACCAACAACGCAGGGATGAACCAGATGAGAAGGTAACAGAGCATATGAACTGAATCCACGCCGAGTTGAGTACAGTATTTACGTGTTCCAGTTAGATCAGGTACTCCTTTTGATTTCCTTTTCCACTTTTCCCATATGGTTTCTTTGTTTTTTTGATTGTTTTAGGTTGTAAGATCCTTTGGGCTTGTTGTTTGATAATCTGAATTTTCTGCATCTGGGGTTGTTGAAAATTAGGCTTTTTTTCTGTGTGCGTATGTTTTTCTGCATCTCGTCATCAAATGCTTCGTCGGCGGCGTAATTCTCTCCACCGTACTCGTTCACGTGCTTTCCGATGCTTATGTTGCTCTCAGCGACTGTCAGGTGGCCTCTAAACACCTGTGGAAAGATTTTCCTTTTGCATGATTGGTCACTCTGATCGGAGCCTTGCTCGGTCTGTTAGTTGACGTAACAACAAGTGTCCACATGGAGGGTCACGGCGGCATTCACGGGGGCGCCAGTGAGTACTCTTTGGTGGAGACGCAAAGAAGTGAAAAAGATGAGGACTTGATAAAGTTAAAGCAGAGATTGGTATCACAGGTTTTGGAGATCGGGATAATATTTCACTCTGTAATAATTGGGGCTACGATGGATATGACGCAGAATCAGTGCACTATTAGGCCACATGTTGCTGCTCTTGCTTTTCATCAGATCTTTGAGGGGATGGGTCTCGGTCTGCATTGCACAGGTAAATTACTACATTGCCACACCGTTTTTGTCTTTAATACTGTGAGAACTCAGAAGTTACGGTCTTTGACGCCTGCGTGTGTTTAATGCGTTGATGATGTGTATCGGTTGTGACCTTTCATCTTTAAAAATCTCGGTCTTCGAGATTTTTTTATTGTTTGCGTGTCATGAATTTGTTTCGAGTCTTGCGACTTTTCTAAGGTCACTGCGGTATAAAGACGCATAATTTGTTGGTTTTACTTGTTTCCTTTTCGTTTTGTTAAAAAGAGAGGTTACGGTGGCATAGTGCTTTTGCGTTACTCATGAAGTTTTGCTCGCGTTAATAAAAAAAAACAGAGAGGTTATGATTAAATTGACTCTATAACGCATAATCAGTTGAATTATGAGCATGTTTGACAAAAAGGTCGTGCTGAAAGTTTCGCGAGCCGCAAGATCGTTTCGTGACTTCCGTCGTAAACAATGATGCTCCTGCCAAATGTCAGCTTCGGGACTTGGTTTTTGGTGTTGAATTTACCATGGAAATGCTTTTGCGTTAACCCTCTTCTTCCATCTATTTCAATTTGTTATTGGCTACACTTACATGTTGAGAATCTCGTATTTCCTGAAAATTGGAGAATCTTGTATTCCAATAGTTTCTGTATTAGAATATCTCCTCCTTCCTGTCTGTTCTCTAAAGTTCTTACTACTACTTGCAACTGCAGGGAGGATTTGGGTTTGGAATAGTGGCTTACATGTGCTTCATGTTTTCAGTAACTACACCAATAGAGATAGTATTAGGAATGATAATTTTCTCACTGACAGGCTACGATGATAGCAATCCAAATGCCTTGATTATGGAAGGCTTATTGGGTTCCCTGTCTTCTGGTGTGCTTATATACATGCGTCTCGTTGATCTCATAGCTGTTGACTTTTTCCACAAGAAGTTGATGAGTTCCGCTCCCAGCTTGAAGAGGCTATCATACGTTGCTTTAACAATCGGCTCTGCTTTCATGTCTATGCTTGCCCTCTGGGCTTGAACACACAAATGAGCAACAGCAGATTAATATAATGCTTTTTCAGCAGATTAATATAATGCTTTTTCAGAAAGCACATACAATACTCTGTCTTGACTTTTTGTAGTTATCACAGTTGATATTCCAATACAGAAACTATTGGAATACAAGATTCCCCAATTTTCAGGAAATACGAGATTCTCAATATGTAGGTGTAGCCAATAACTAATTGAAATAGATGGAAGAGGGTTAACGCAAAAGCATTTCCATGGCAAATTCAACACCAAAAACCAAGTCCCGAAGCTGACATTCGGCAGGAGCATCATTGTTTAGGACGGAAGTCACGAAATGATCTTGAGGCTCGCAAAACTTTCAGCACGACCTTTTTGTCAAACATGCTCATAATTCAACTGATTATGCGTTATAGAGTCAATTTAACCATAACCTCTCTCTCTCTCTTTTTTTTAATTAACATGAGCAAAACTTCATGAGTAACACAAAAGCACTATGCCACCATAACCTCTCTTTTTAACAAAACGAAAAGGAAACAAGTAAAACCTCTAAATTTGTCTGTCTGTTCTAACCGGACAGATTAGAATAGACAGAAATATTCAAAATACTTTCTGAAATTCAATGAGATTATATGGAACAATGCAATTAAATTATGGTTTCAATATTGTGCTACTTTACACGATTTACAAATCCCAAGTGAAATTGAGATTTACGGAGCACATACTGTTTCTTGACTTTTTGTAGTTATCACAGTTGAAGAAGCATTATATTATTATGTTGTAGCTCATTTGTGTGTTCAAGCCCAGAGGGCAAGGATAGACATGAAAGCGGAGCCGATTTTTAAAGCGACGTATGATAGCCTATTATATAGCTACATTGCACTTCCTTGACGAATGTAACAGCATCAAGATTATATGAACATGATACAACTAATTAATATCTTAACGGAACCACTTAAATTACACTTCCGTGCTCCTGTTGTCGCAAAATCAGCTCTTTTTTTGTTTTCACTTTATCTCAATGCACAATGGATGACAGATTGACATAAATGGTTTATTTTATAATACTTTTCACGCCAAATCAATTTGGATTTAATGATGTTAATTTGAATATGGATATATTATATAAACCACTTTTAGTCATAAATTGTTTAACCAAAATTGTTTACCCAAGATTTGAGTAACAACACCGATCTATAGCTATTGTAACCCTCTCATCTAAATCAATTTCATTTCCATCACAAAGCCTTTCGCACTCTTATTTAAAGCTATTCTAACAACACTATAAAATTATTGGGAAACTAATCATGATCTAATCATATGTGTAGCAAAAAAAAACAATTGTTATATTTTTTCTTTTGAATCTTTTTAATTGAATAATATGAAAAAATAATTATAAATAAAAGGGTTTAAAATAACTATAAATAAAAGGGTTTAAACTTAATTGATTCAAATTCATATGTAAATTTTTCTTCTCGAACTTTCAACTACAAGTTATCCACATATCTAGCCTCTAACATTTAAAAAAAAGGAACTCAATAATTAGAAGAAAAGATGGGAGTGCTAGCTCCCTTATGTCTTCTTCTTGTTATAACTAAAATTAAACTTCCTAATTATAATTAAAGATTAACTTTAGTTCTAGTTATATTTTAATTTTAATAAAATCAAAGATCTCATATTTAATCCCTAAAGTTTCTTGAACTTCATAATTATGCTCAACTTAATTTAAATTGAATTTTCTCTTTGTAACTACTTTTTTACGCATGGCTTATTACATTCCTAATATATTAGTAACGATTATACATTATAATTATAATTTATAATTTAACTTACAACATTGATGTTTAGCGATATGTCATGACCAACCAAATATTAAGAATGTTAAAATAGTTTGATTTAACCTATCTGTGCGTGGTTATAATACATAATTTAATTCTTTCGTCATTTAATTTTCTAATTGGACATAAGGTGAAGATTTAGTGTCGAATCTTTTAAATCGACTACTATTTGTTATTACTAGTTAGTAATTGAATTATAATTAATATTTGAAATACCTTTTTTCAACTATTAATTCTCTCTAACCAAAGAATTCCTTAAATTATTATTAATCAAGGATCGTGAAACTTTCTCCTTAATTACTTAATAGTGACAAATTCTTTATTAACTTACTCAATTATATTCTATATGGTTTATACGATTTCAGAGTCCAATTGAGTAAGCTACCCTAAATAAAATAGGTCAAAAGTAGCATCAAACCATAACAACTTTCATATGAGATACTTTGGTAATATCAAATTTAAAGATTAATTATACATCTATCATAATAAGGAAATCTGTAGATACATAAGTAATATATCATTTGGGATCCTCATAATTACGTTAGTTTAATATAGTTATTTTCTAATAAGCATTCAAATGTTTGTTTAAGAATCTCTATGCTTTAATTTATATAATCGATTACTTTCTTCATAAGAAAGAAATATAATATTTTCTAGTTTTATTATTTCGTTAATATTCCGTCTTGATGAAACTACAACTAAGAACAATATAAGAATAATACGTAAATGTAAATTGAATATCATAATTATGGTCTCATTATAATTTCAATTGTAAAGCAATTATTCCAAGAATTTTACCTTTATTTCAAAATATCAAATGTAATTATCAAAATACATAAAGATAAACAATGTCTTTAATAAGTTATATCACTAAATCTACAACCAACTGATTGGTTATAAGGCATACACCAGTAATTTTCCATTGGCCCTAAGACAATCTCTTTGGTATCTTATACCATGTCTCTATATGACAATCATGCTTCTATTGGGACAATGGTTTTGCTAGAGAATTTTCCAAGATTCTCTATTATGAGAACTTGCTTAAGTCTTACAAGTCTCATCTTAATTGTTATTATTATAATTAAGAGAGATTACTTAAACACATACTTGGATCTTTGATGAAATCTTTATTCCTTTCATAGGTATAATTTCTCTAATGCTCTGCAATATATTACTATTCAACAATGCAAGAAACTATACTAGATTCATTAAAGAATTTATTGATCTAAATAATCATTTCTATTAAATAAAAATATATTATAGCTTAAATAGTAATTAGTACTACTTTGAGACCTATAAAATATCACAATGATTAAATAAAACATACCACAACTAAGATTTACTTCTAAAGTTAATATCTATATGATTTTAAACTCAAATATTAACTCATTATAAAATAATGGATATGTCAATGCTTCATAAGCTTCCGATATCTCAAATACTAAACACTTTTAATACATTATCTATGTGTCTAAATTAGAATAGGTAAACAACTTCTATGTTTATCTTTATAGATCTAATTCCTAGAGTTAAGTTGATACATTTTCATATTCAGTTATAGCTGTTCTTGGATAATCTTATCTTCATCAATTAAAGTATGAAATTATTCATTGGAGAGGCTGGCAAAGCTATATATCAATGAGATTGTGAAGCTACATAGGGTGTTATTTCTATAATATCATATAGGGATCCGAGAATCACCTCACGATTTTGGCCAAAATTCTAAGAATTTTTAGGGACTAAACTGAAGTTTAGTACTATCTTTTACCTCAGACCGATGGCCAATCAGAGAGGACCATTCATACATTGGAGGACATGCTGAGAGCATATGTGATAGAATTCCAAGAGATTTGGGACTGACATTTGCTTTTGATAGAGTTTACTTATAACAATAGTTATCAAACAAGTATCGGTATGCCACCATATGAAGCACTTTATGGGAGAAAATGCAAGACACCTCTATGTTAGGATGAGGTTGGTACAGTAAAAGTCGAAGGAGCCAAATTGATAGAAGTTACCACTCAAAAAGTAAACGTCATTTGAGAGAAGATGAAAGTCGGTCATGATCGTCAAAAGAGTTATGCAGATAAGAGGCGACGACCATTAATGTTTGCAGTTGGTGATATGGTTTTCCTTTGGATATCAACATAGAAAGGTATTATCTAATTTTAGAGCTGAGGGAAGCTGAATCCTCGATATATCAGACCTTTCTGTACCCTGAAGCGTGTCAGGACTGTGGCGTATTAGTTGGAATTACCACGGGACTTGGATAGGATCCATAATGGGTTCCACGTCTTGATGTTTAAAAAGTACATACCAGCTCCATCTCATATTTTGGAGACATCTCTAGTAGAACTGAGAGAAGACTCGAGTTTTGAGGCGAAACCAGTCCAGATTTTGGA
>JANIPM010000233.1:38020360-38033408 GCA_027478405.1 Erythroxylum cassinoides
TATATGAGTTCAAAGATATATTTAAATCCTTTTAGGCATATATGTCAGTGATTTATAATGTTATGTACCCTTATATGAACTTAGAGTTCCTTGGTATGCGACATCTTGGAGATTTCTGACATATAAGCTTTTAAGTGTGTAAAACCGAATCCATTAGATGAATATGACTATGGTGGCTGAGTTAAATGTGTTCTAATGTTTTAGAAGTGATTAGACATGATTTATAGACTTATTGAATATTTAGAAAGCTTAATTAAAAAAGTTGATATATATAAAAACATATTTGTCAATTATTAAAAGTTAAAGGACTTAATTGTAATTTTTTCAATTCTTGAAAGATCAATATGTAATTTTATAAAGGTAAGGGACTTAATTATTATTTTTAAAAGTATGGGAACAAAAACAAAAATAAAAGTTTTAGTCATTCCCAAATTTTGGGCTTAATTGCAAATTTAAAAAAATTTAGAGGGTATAATGATAATTTCACATAAGCTAAAGATAAAAAGATAATTTCACGATATTTAGTCAAAGAAGAATCACTATTCTAGACCATTTTTCATGTATAACCATACACCCCATCATTAAAGACTAGAAATATTTTATTTTAATTAAAAAAAGGAAAGGAAGAAAAGAACCTAATTTAGCTATCACTAAAATTCTACCTTTTTTCTTTCACTTTGTTCTGGAGACCCTAATTAGAATGCACATTCTCTCTCAAGAAGTTTTTTTTAGATTAAAGTTAATTGTATTAAATAATAGTGAAGGACAATAAGTCTTTGTAACGCTGTCTGTAATGAAATTGAAACCAAAAAAAAAAAGAAAAAGAAAAGGAAAAGGAAAAGGTATGAGCTATATGTGGAAACATAAATATACAATTGCAGAGAGAGAGAGATCCAATGTCATATGAAACATGAAGATACAAGGCTATAAATATAGATTTCATTCTGCACATTCTACATTCACTATTGACAAAAATTGTGCCCTCACAAAATATCCACTTTCTTCAAGTTATACACCAACAAACAAATATAGTTTGCCTCAATTTTGGAGCCTCCAGTCCAGACCCGTACACACATGTATTATAAACACAATTTACAGAATATATATCAATAAATTAAACTCACTTTCAATGGCTGAGAGGGGTATACGCAAATTTCGAGGCACTACTTTGTGGGTCCCTACTTTGAGACCAAACCTTGTTGTTTGTTTTGGCATGCCGCAGTCATTACACGTAAACGTCCGGCAATCTCAGTGAAAGTTGGTCGAGCCCTAGGATCAGGAGCCCAACACTGCTCCATTAATAATCGCCATTCAGCATCACAGGAGCTTGGCACCGGAGGCCTCAGTGTGTTGCTGACAATCCCTCCTGAAGATGAGGAGATAAGTAAGTACACTACAGTCTGCACATCTGATTGAACTGGGTCATGTTAGACTTACCACAATGCAGCCTGTGTTTTATAGGGGGATGTCAAGAGCACTGAACAGTTAGAACACACTTGCAAGCACTTACAACTTTCTAGCATATATTACAAAATGACCATCGGAAGGCCAAAGGTTACCTCCTATACATATATTCTCACGTGTATAAGCATTTGAAATGAAACCTACCAACAGCGCTAAAACTGACTATTCAGTCGTTTTGCTGGGAATGTAACAGATGTAATACGCACCTATGATTGCTCCATAATGCATATTAGCATAAGGCTCCTCACCAGTCAGGATCTCCCACAGGACAATGCCGAAGGAAAACACATCTACCTGCCAACAATGGCGTTAACAGAGGTGATGGAAATAGGGAAATTATTGGTCATTGACCAAAAGATATGTTTCACTAACAGTAAAAGCTACTGTTGCCATTTCATACAATTTCCATTATTGGAAATGAATTCAAAGTCATCACTATCACCGACTCTAACCCTATTAACATTTACAATGTCAAAGTCCAAATCAGAATGAAGACATCAAGCAGAGATGAAACCAATTACATGTGGCATTTCAACCCTCTTTTATTGCTGTAAACATAACTTGCTATGCGATTGATGCCAAGAAGTTGAATCCTTTTGGCCTTCCAACAACATATTATGCTAAGAACAAACGGTACTTACCTTTTCAGAGACCTTACTGCTACCACCATTCAACAGTTCTGGAGCCATCCATGGAAGAGTTCCCTTTACACCACCACTAACCAAGGTATTTCTTTTGATTTTGGACAAACCAAAATCACCAACCTGCAAATTAGAAGTGCTTAACTTTCTTCTTAAAATTCTTTGACACAGGACAGGACTTGATGGATAATATTTAAGCAAGAGCAGGGATATGACAACATGAGAAAAGAAACACTTGTGATATAGCAGTGGGAAGTATGAAAGCAGCTATAGCACCAAAAAGTACCTTGCAAATTGGTCTCACTTGATCTTTCAAGTTGACAAGCAAATTGTCACATTTCAAATCGAAATGTACAATGTTCTTCGAGTGTAAATACTCCATACCAAAAGCAGCATCCATTGCAATAATGAGACGTCTGTGATGGTCAAGATGCCTAGAAATTTAAATAGTTAATAAGACAACAAAAACAACTTAAGCAGAGTGCTTTAGGACTGGATTGAAAACGTATTACATTGAGAATGTAAAAGATGTGACTTACTTTCCTAATTTCTATCAGTAACTTCGTGCTGATTTCTAGCTGATTCAGTCAATAAACTAACGAAGGAAAGCAAGAAAATTAGACTGTAACGAGTCGGTAACTTATTGTTCCTATGTACTGTTTTTTTCCCTACTCAGTTTTGTAAACTCGGGAAGAATAATTATCACAATACGTACAATTTTTACTCAAATCTGCTGGTGTCAGAGCTTGGTTCCATCTCTAGCTGAATTATGTCTCTCAAATCATCATTATGTTAGAAATCACTTCTGATTCCCTAAACAGTACACCTGCATTGACCTCTACCATCAATACTGTGTAGATTACCACAATCAGATTGAACGGCAACACAATGTATTTGCATGTATCTTTGGAAGTGAGGAAAAATAAGTTCTTTAACAAGCAATGCAAAGGAGCCAACAGTTGAAGAACCTCTGCCTGCAGTTTAGGATGCTGAAAATTCTATGATTATGATGACTTGTGATTTCCATGGAGGAAGAAATCAACACCAATTACATGTGCTATCCAATGGCCAAGGAAATCAGGAAGAGAGTAAATCAGATGTACTCTGAATTAGGTAACCAATCCCAAATATTTAAACTAACTGTGAAACTTGGTGACATGAGACGGGGAGATGAATCTGTTACCAAGTATTTCAATCAGCTAAACTCGATATGACAAGATCTGAACTTGTTCTAGGACTATTGAGTTGAAATCCATTGAAGACAATCACCACCTCAAGAAAGTGGTGGAAGACAACTGCATCTACAAGTTCTTGGCTAGCCTTAATGTTAAATTTGATGAGGTAAGAGGCCCTTCCATCAATCAGTGAGGTGTTCTCAGAAGTTAGAAGGGAGGAAAGCCAAAGGTTATGCTGGGATAAAGGGTGTCATGGCTCCGAAAGTTCAGCTTTAGCTGATGGAAATACCAATCCAGATGGAAATTTCAAACCTTGATGGAAGCAAGAGGATCGCCCCCGAGTTCGGTGTAACTCCTATCATAAACCTTGCCATACAAGGGAGATTTGCTGGCGGATCCATTGCAAACCAGCAAATTGGAAGTGTACTAGAGAGAATGCTAAATCTGTCTGTGTAATTTCTTCTGCACATGAGGTTGAATATGTTCCCTCTAATCCATTTAGTAAAAAGTCAATTCGAATTCTACGTGTAAAGAAATTCTATGTTGGCATCTTAGATTGGGTCATTCTAGTTTTCAATATTTGAAACATCTATTTTTCCACTATTTAAATTGTTGACTGTTCTTACCTAAGTGTGAAAGTTGTGTTTTGTTAAAAGTCATCGAACTACTTATAAACCTAAACCTTTTTGTGCACGAGCATTATTTCATATCATCCACGTTAGATTACAACTTAATATCAAAAAAAAAAATTGTTTGTTATGCTTAGCATACACAATTATGTTGGCTGTATCTAGCACATGAAAAATCTGAGGAAAAATTAAAAATATTTGTCGTATGATTGAAAATCAATTTCAACCAAAAATCGATACTTCTTGTTCTGATAATGGAACACTATTTCTAATAAATGTCTGGCAATTTTTTTTCAGAGAAAAAGGAATTTTGCATCAATCTACCTATCATGATACCCCTCAATAGAATGGTATTGTCGTAAGGAAATAGAAGCATTTACTTGAGGTAGCACAACCAACAATGCTTTCTGTGCATGTATCAAAATACTTGTGCAACAATGCAATTTTAACAACTTCTTATTTGACTAATAGGATGTCTTCTTGCGTCTTATAATATAAGACACCATTAATATGTTCAAAACAACAAGTTTCCTACCTCTAGAGTGCATGCTGACTTACCTATCAAGATTTTCTGGTGCACTTTGTTTCTTTATAGGCTTCATTAATTGCAGTCTGAACTAGATAATCGATCTAAAATATATATTTTTCTTGGTTTTAAACAAAATCAAAAAGGGTAAAAGTGTAAAATATATTCACTAAAAAACATTTTCTAAGTATGGATGCCATCTTTTTGGAGACATCGTCATATTTTTCCAAAAATTGTTTTCCGGGGGGGAATGAATTTGCAATAATCATCTCTATATATTGAATAAACATAAAATCAAGAAAATTGGCCCTACTAGAGATCTTTCACAAATTGGTGGAGAAATACCACAAAAAAATAAATTAAACTTTGAGCTCCTGGTTTACAATAGATAAGAGACCAAAAAAGGTGGTAAAGACTCATCTATCATCCAAGCATCGGTCAGTTAGAATTCTTGACCATTGACATTCTAGAAACCCAAGTTAACCCCACTTCAGCTTTATCTCCTCATGATCAATATCTTGATCTTAATGTTTCAATACCTATAAGGAAAGGAACTAGAAGATGTACCTAACATCCCATTTCTAAATTCCTATGTTATGAAAAACTGTACAAAAATCGTAAAGCTTATACCTCTAATATATCTAACATGTTTGTACCTCGAAACATTGAGGAGACCTAGATCATCCAGATTGTAAGTCACAAGTTATGCAAGAGATGAATGCTCTTAACAAAAATGGTACTTGGGAGATAGTAGATTTGCCTCATGATAAGAAGGCTGTAGGATGCAAATGAGTATTTACCATTGAATGCAATGCTGACGGTACTGTTGAGGTATAAGACAAGACTTCTGACGAGAGGTTTCACACAAACCTATAGAATTGACTCTGAGGAGATATTTGTTACAGTAGAAAAAATAAACTCAATCCAAGTCTTAACCATAAGGTTTGATCAGTCATTCTATCAATTGGATGTAAAATTTGAATAGAGATTTGGAGGAAGATGTGTTTTTGAGTCTACCACCTAGCTTTGAAGATAATCTTGACAATAACAAAGTCTGTGTGCTAAGAAAATCTTTGTATGGCCTTAAACAATCTTTTATGACTTCGTCCACTTCAAGAAAACAATCTAAATTCTTGGTTATAGTTGAAGTTGTGCAGATGATAACATGTTGTACAAGCACTCTACTTGTGGGAAGATAGCTATAAAGATTGTTTATGTGAATCATATTAATCTAATAGGAGATGACAATGTAGAGCTTGAGAATACGAAGAGACTTGCTAAGTTTTTGAAATCAAGGACTTAGGCCCACTAAAGCATTTCCTTAGGATGGAGTCTGCTAAATCAAAAGAGGGAATATTTGAAAATAAATGCAAATATGTTCTTGATCTACTCGATGAAATAGGTTTACTCAAATGCAAAGCAAGTGAAACTCCAACCAAATCATACATAAAGCTTCAAACTGCCAAGCATGAAGAAGTAAAAAACATGGATCAATATCAGAGACTCGTAGGAAAACTAATCTATTTGTCTCACACCCATTCATGTATATCCTTTGCATGCAGTCTTGTGAGTCAATTCATACATAAAACTGGACATGAGCATTTTGAGGACGTGTTCAACATTTTATCTAAAAGAGACTCTTGGAAGATGATTCTTTTGCAAGAAACAAGAGAATCTAGAAGTTGAAGTTTACATTGATGTTTATTGGGCAGGAGCTACAACATAACAAAGATCCACATTTGTTTGGCAAAGCAAGAAACAAAATGTCGTTGCTATAATCAGTGAAAAAGCAGAGCTTA
This sequence comes from Erythroxylum cassinoides, assembly GCA_027478405.1. Lineage (NCBI taxonomy): Eukaryota > Viridiplantae > Streptophyta > Magnoliopsida > Malpighiales > Erythroxylaceae > Erythroxylum > Erythroxylum cassinoides. Next base: position 38,026,595 of record JANIPM010000233.1, read on the forward strand.
GATCAATTGCACAGGAAAAATGTGAAGTACTATGGATCAAGAGATTATTTGTAAGCAATTTCAATTGCTCATTATCCAGTTCTTCATGGTAGAACAAAGCACGTGAAGGTGGACCAACACTTCGTCAAAGAAAAGACTGAGAAGGGATTAATCTGAATGCCATATGTTCCTACTGCAGGGATTAATCAGTCAATAACGTAAGGAAAACAGGAAGTAGTTAGTTAGAAACTTACTATTCATATGTACAGTTTTTTCCATATAAAAGTGTTGTAAAATCAGAAGGAAGAATTATGAAAATACATACAATTTTCACTTAATTCTGCATACAACATACATATAGAAGTACCTGTCTTTGCTAAGTAAAACTTGTCTAAGGGAGCCGTTAACCATGAACTCTGTCACAGTGGCCAGTGTTCCTCCAGGCCCATCCTGCACCACTCCATAAAATGCTACAACATTGGGGTGGTGAGCCTTTGAGAGAATCTCAGCCTCACGCCAGAACTCAACAGTCTGAAACACATAGAAATACAGAATGACTAATTCAAACAAGAACTACCAATCCCTCAATCAACTCAGATGCCAATGCTCTTATATTATATACACAAGGTTGGCATGCCAAATCTACTCTCCATGAGAGAGAACAAGAGAATTCTTTGAAAGAACTACAACTTTTCTAGGCATCAGAAGTCGGGTCCATAAAGAAAAGAGTTGAGGTATTCAGCCATATAAAATAGATGGTATATAAGTCTGTTAGTCCAGGGTGCAACTAGTTTATAGAAATACATGTAAAGAAAACCTTTTCAACTTTTGATATGATTATTTAATAAAGTGAAGAATCAATAGAACAAAATTAAGCTCACCAATCTTTCTTGCTCTGATGAACGACCAGTGAAGCAGCTCTTCTTTATTCGCTTAATTGCAACATCAGTTCCCCTCCACTTTCCATGGTAAACAGTTCCAAACGTACCAGAACCCAGTTCTCTTAGCTCTTCCAAATCTTCATTTTTTATTATCTGCAATAACATGAAAGTTTGAAAGGAAAAATAACTAATCTGTATGTCAGTGGAACTGACCTAGAAATGCAAAATAGTTTGCTAAATTGGAGAGGGACGAGGGCAGTGGGAAAAGAAATTTAACAAGAACCCAGACCGTTAGGAACTGAAATAAAAGAAATACTAGAGATTCTGATCAAACTAAGAGGTATGTTCTTATGACAGTCTGTTTTTGGGAGCAGAACCAATTGAAGAGAAGTCAAAATACTTCAAGATGATCCTTTTCTCTCAACACCAACACCAAAAATAACAAGAAATTTTATCTCTTACATTAGTATTTGTCATTGCTGCACTTTAGTATACTTTATTTTTGTGTCCAATGCCTTAAAATATACAGGCTTCTGAAATGACAGGGCCCCTAATGTAATGATCAGCACAACATAATCAGGTTTAGGAAATTAAGCACAAATTAAAACTAAAGGTTGAAAGTCTAACATCCATTTTATCTACATGTAAGGTCTACACTGGGCCTTCCACGCTTCTATTCATTGTCCAAATAGAATTATTAAACTAGTTCCTTAAATAGATATCTGAACTGGTCCAGTTACTATTAGAATTTCAAATCCTCAGGACAAAAGCTGGTAAAAAAACTCCTAGCACAAACTAAAGCACAGATTTTAAGCATTTTCCCTGCAAGGTACTGATATCAAAGTCTCCCAAAGGAAGGTCAACAAGAGGTGCACCACTTTTCAGAAATAATATCTTTCCATCCTGATGGAGATAAAAAGGAGAATCAATTGGTTATGCATTTGTAATATGGTCAAGCACTGGTAGGTTTTAAATACCTACACAACAAAGGAGAACTACCTCATATTCTGACTCTGGAACTATAGTGTTCAATCGTTCCAACTGCATACTGTCCTTTCCCTTGAGCACAGAGCCACCATAGTTTGTATGCAAATGACGTGAATCCCTAGCATTGGATCCAATGTCATCAGAGATTTCTTGCTGAATGTCCTCCTCAAAATTATTGCGTGATTCAATGTGAGGCACAGCAACTCCATCAGCCTTCAGATGTTGGTAGCTGTAGTCAGCAGTTACTCCCCCTTCAACAGTTCTAATGAAGGATGAGAAACCTGGATGGTCCTGATCAATGAGGGAAACATCTTTCCTGACAAACTGATCTTGTGCTAGGTTCCGAAAGTAAGACCAGAGTTTGGGATCATGATTTTGCAAGTTCACGCTCAAACCAATTGCGTTTATTGGGCTGATGCAAGGAAGGTTCTCATGGTTTCTAACTTCAGAAAATATATCAGACATTATATCACGAGGAAATCTATCATTAATGTCCACAGATATGTCCCCTTGCTCAGAAGGAACAATGCCTACCACAGTCACTCCTTGAGAAACAGCTCTGGCTGAGTTCTTGATAAACATCAAAGGTTGTACATTTCCCCTAGCATTGTCATCATCATCTTTGTTTGCAGCCACCTCAAATTGATTAACTTTTGATGGAAGGAAAGCAGATTCCTCATGATGATTATCAAAATTTCCTTGACTTGCTGTTTGATTTACCAATAAAATTGCTTCTTCACCTTTCTCTCGTGCCATTTCATGGTCATCTAGAGAATTGAATATCAACTGTCCCATTTGCAGTTTCTGGTCATTTGATCCAAGGCCTTCCAGTACATTAGGATTGAATCTACTAGTAATATCAGCAGACTCTCTGTGCTTCTCAAACTGTGCCATCCCTTCTTCCATAAGCTGAGAACTCGCATAATGGGCTTTTGCAGTTGAGAACGACTGCTCCATATGGGAGGCCGCATTCCCTTCACTCAATTTGTCAACTAAATGTGTGAGTGTTTGAGAGAGGCTAGAACTTGCTTGAGTTATTATAACTTGAGGATCAAAGGAATCATCAGATTTTGACAATCGATTCAATTCTGCCTGCTCTCTTGGAATTCGCTCAGAATGGAAAATATGTTGAACCAAATGTGGTTCAAGATAGCCAAAGTCTGTTGGGTCAGCCTCCGAGCCACCCCATCCACGGTTAACTCGTCCAGCAGAAGCATGTTTATCCTCATCCCTCCTCTTATCATCATTTACAGCTTCCAAAGGCATTGAATTTTGTTTCATTTCTTGCAGCTTTTTGTTACTTTTTAAAGGAAAATTTTGTAATCCTATGCCTGGATCTAAATTGACAGCTGAAACTTCTTGTCTGGATTCACATGTTGGGACATGATTTTCATTTGGAATTAAGGAAACCTGGCTCTCACATTCCAATATTTGACTCTCTACAGTTTCTTGAATTTTGGTGAAGTAGCCATCTTGTTTCATTTTCAATTCCTTTAATGATGCTTCCTTGTCCAGAACTTGACTTCTCTTTGGTTCATTTAATTTCAGGTTAGAATTATCTGTATTTAGCTTTGCATCTTTTGAGTATGCTTCCACATCTTGCACATGACAGCTTCCATAAGTCGGGTCCTCAGAATAAGAACACTGTTGAATCGGATATCCCTGGGGCGGCATTGAGACTGAACTTCCACCAGCTATCAAATGGTTAGAGAGTTGAGAACCATAACTATGCGGGAGTACAACAGATGAAGAGTCGGTACCTTCTCCATCAATCTTCAGGAAGTTCCTCACAAGTGGCATGAAGGATACTGGCGGCTGGGTACTATGCATCTTTTGGTTCTGGTAAGGCTGTGATGTAGAATTGTAGGAACTTGAATGACCTGCATAAAGTGGTTGGGAGCATTGTGTTGTTGATAGAGGCACATTAGATGTGCTACCACCAGGTAAGTCATCACCAACCCTACCACTCTCCCTTTCAACATTAAGACTGAGTAATTCATCCAAATCGTTTCCTGAAGTGCTTGCTAAATTAATTGAATTCTTCCTAGGGCCCAAATCCATACTGTTCACAGCAACTACATACTGAAACTCAGAATCACCATCTTTGTTCTCTAAGCCAAACTGCAGATCCTCTATATCATTAATTGAGAAGAGGAACATCCTAGGCTTCTGTGATCCTCCATCTCCCATTATGATGCATTCATCCATCATGTTCTGCAGATCCTCATCACAAGAAACAGAAACCAATGCATCAAGATCTTCACCAGGGAGTTGGTATTTTATAGCATGCACTTGATCATATATTGCTGATATCTTCTGCCTAAGCTCCTGCCAAGAAATATTCTTGCTTAACCTGATAATCCGAGTCTCACCACCAACATATCTTACCTTTCCATCACTTGGACGGGGAAGAATTGTACCACCAAAGCTGCAAAGGAACTTCAAATTTATTGAACTATCAGAAACTCCTGAAGAGGGAAACTTGTGAATTCCTCGACAGCTGTCATTTCTTGATGATGATGTCCGAGGGACAGATTGCAGGGATTTGTAATAATTTTGAGCTTCATTAACAATAAGGCCCTTTCTCTCAAATTCTTCATTATGTCCTCTGTCTATGGCCCCAAGCATAGAGATCTTAGAACCACTTTCTGAACCTGTAAGAGGCACTCCTAACATACCCTTCAGATCCACATAGCCAGGTGCACTATTAGGATCAGTATAAGAATTTGGGAACAAGTGTTGCCTTGTATTTACCCTATCCCGCATAAATTCAAGTGCAAATTCTTCACCAGTCTGAATTGAGTAATTAAGAACAGGTCTAGCTCCACTGAACATGTTATAATCAGGAGGCCGTATATTACCATTTGCATTAGTTGATGGATCATGAATTAATCTTTGGTTTGTCAAACCTAGTCCATCACTTCTATTTACCACATTTTTGTATCGAACTTGTTCAAGGTTCTTTTCTTGATCCATCATACCTTTTTCCAACTTTCATCTCCATAAAGTTCAACTACAACACCAAGGCAAGATGCCATGAATGCCATATCATCTGAGCAACATGACAATTTCAGAGCGCAAACTTAGCTTGCTAGATATCATCCTTCCAGGGTAGAACTTGTCGATCCCTGAAATAGCAACAAAACTATCACTATAAGAATCATGGAGGCTGATTATAAACAGGCGCTCTTCTTGGATTAAGTAATATCTAGGAAAAATTAAAAACAATGTATTCCAAAAGAAAATATCAAGCACAAGATTCAATTTCCACAAGTTCATCAGGGTTTGTAGCATAAATTGAAAATGAGCTGAACTAATTACAAATAACAAAGAAAGCACCCTCCATCATAGATTACCTTGTTGATTGCCCTTCAAATGCAAACACTAGTATGGATATAAGTTTTCTTATAAAGAGGGTTAACCACAATTATTGACACAGTAAAAAGTTAGAAAACTAACGAAATTCTTTATGCAAAGAGTTGACTAGAAATAGAAAGAATGTAATTTATCTCCACCTACAAAAAGATGTGCCAAAAAAAAAGAAAAAAAGAAACCATCAACTTCACAAGCATTAAACGGAGATCTTATCATGCTCTACCAAAAGAATGCCAGATTATATCGGCAACAAAATCAGATGAGCACAAAATTCAGAACACCCAAGTCAATAACAAACTGATCAGAAGCCCAAGACTTAATTTTCTTAAATTTGGTGCTCCACAAAACTAACGAAAAATCATAAAAGCGCACCTCAAACGCCAATGAGAACAAAGCAGCATATTTTACAACTGAAAGCAACCTCAATCATCTGACCTCAAGAAAGCCTGATCCGATACCCGAAAAAGCAAAAGAATCATCACCTAGAATCCCGAAAACCACGCTTATGACAGCTAAACTGATCAGAGCAGCATCCCGAATGACCACCCACCAATCTCGATCATCACTCAACTAGTAACTAACTTGCAACAAAAAGAAAGATCCAAACCCGAAAACACGAAACAAAAGACTCGGACCGAAATTAAGAAACGCACCTGGAAATCAGCAAGCAAAAAGCTCACTCAGCTTTAGCTGTCTGTGACTTTAATACTCCAGTAATTACGCTACAGAAAATGCATGGCCTAGGTTTTAGCAATACGCCTACCAGGTGAGAGACACGCGCCAATCTGTGAATTCGAAAATGGAGAACAGTAGGTCCCAACTTTACACAGCACGTGAGATAATTGGGCGCGGCGCGTCAAACACGGAATTACATTAGTGGGCCAACTATGAATACTTGGTCTACCAGCGCCGGCTGGATGCCATTGCTAAACCCGTTCTCTGTATTTCGTTTTGCTTTTTATCTACATCAAATCAAGATGTTGCTTCCTAAGATTACGCGAGTGGGTAAGGACTTCTTTAATTTTACGTGAGATCGTAGTTTCGAACTCTTTTAAAACTCCTCCGGAGAAAAAGAAATGTTGCTTCCTATTCGGTGCAGCCCACGATGAATGAGGTCACAAAATGTTACTAGTTACTCTCATATGCTAATCCACGCTAAAGTCAATTGTGAAATTCAAAAATTTTACAAGTGAAAGTAAGATGAATATGTAAAAAATAGTACAGGTTAATGGGACATCTACAATTATAAAGTTTAACAATATATAAACAAATTTTAATATATAATTTCATAATTATTTTATAAATTTGAATGTGAATTCATATTTCTAATAATTTATCTAAACAAAAATTTATTATTGATGAATGTTAAATAAAATTTTTGTAATATATAAATAGTTAAATATGTTTTTCATATCACCAATGAAAGTTCATATTCTTAAAAAAAATTCAATAATATTTGGGGATTTTCTATATTTGATTTCAATATTTTTAATTATTGTAAAGTTTTTATAAATTAGAAATTATAAGAATATTTTAAAAAATTAATTTATATACAATTTTTATGTAAATATTCAATAATAGTATTTTTGTTA
>JANIPM010000233.1:38093833-38109264 GCA_027478405.1 Erythroxylum cassinoides
CTTATTCCCCCATAGGAATTTCTTCATCATTCTTTCTATGGTTTTGGTAAGCCCTTTGGAAAGAAAAAGATAGGAATACCAGTAAGTTTGCATTGATGAAATAATTGACTTCAAGAGCTGAAGTTTCCCTCCACAAGATGGAGCTCTATTAGGCCATAAACCCAATCTTTTCTGAATTTTTTCAATTATAGGAACACATTAACAAAACCTTAGTCTTCTTGATGAGATAGGAATTCCCAAATAAGGAGAGGAGGCCCCTTTAATTCCATTCTAGTTGCTATAGTCAAGGTATTTGAGAGGTGAGAGCCACTTTTTGATAGCATGAAGTAACACTTTTGAAGATTAATATACCCTGACATCTCTTTGAAAGAATTAAGAGTGTTCATTAGTAGAGAGACTGAGTGGAAATTTACCTTGCTTAGGAGAATGAGATCATCTGTAAAACATAAGCTAGTTAGTGAAATCTTCTTACATTTAGAATGGTATTTGAAGCCTAGATCCTTAAGAGGGTTATATTTCAGCATTTGAGTGAGAACTTCCATGCAAATTAGGAATAGGTAAAGTGACAAAGGATACCTTGCCTAAGTCCTTTTTGCGTTCAACCATCTCTATAAGGCTTCTATTTATTAGAATTCCGTAGGATGTAGTAGTAATGCATTCGCTAATCCACCTTAAGAACCTAAGAGGGAATTCCATGACCTCCATAGATTGTTTCAAAAAATCCCAGTTCACACTATTAAAAGCTTTTGTAGGTCCATTTTAATAGTACAGTTTTCCTTCGATTATACCTTTCAACATCTCCTAGAATATAAGAATGTTGTCCCCAATATCCCTATTCTTCATATATGCTCCTTGATTTTCACTGATGAGAGTCTGGAGAGCCTCCTTCAACTTTTTTGCTAAGATCTTTGCAATGATCTTATAAAGAAAATTTATGAAATAGGTCTAAATTCATTCCAATAGGAAAGGTTTTAGTTTTTGAGAATTAGACAGAGAAAAGTCTTGCTAATCTCCTTTAGCATTATCCCTTTTTGGAAGATTCATAAATTGCCTCCTTTACTAACTCCCCACTGTACTCCAAGTTTTCTGATAGAAGAAACCATTCAATCCGTCATGGCTTAGTGCTTTAGAGCCATTCATGTCAAACACCACCCTCTCTATTTCTTGGTCTGGCCTAATTAAAAAAGAGACCATATGTTCAGGAATTCTAACTGAGACAAACTTCCTAATGTTCTCTCCTATGACTGGAGGGGAATCTGTTGTGCCTAGAAGTTTCTTGTAAAAAGAGATTGCTTCCTTAGCTAATCCTTCTTGTCCAGCCACAACCTCTCTATCTTCTGTTGTAATAGAGGTGATTTTGTTTGCATTCCTCCTAGCTTGAACTATGTTAAAGAAGAATTTAGTACATCTGTCCCCATCCTTTAACTAGTTAACTCTAGATCTCTGCTTTAATATTGAGCTTTGGTTATTCACCATTTGCAATTATTCCTTTAGAGCTTCCTTTTCAGCCTAAGCTAGTAACACATCTATAGGGTTTTCTGCTAATGAAATCTGGATAGTTGATAATTTATCTCTAGCCTTATCAATTTCCTACGAGAGATTTTGTCCTCTTTTAGAATTGAGGTATTTCAATTTTTGCTTGATAGACGTGAGCTTTTGTAGGCAAATGTACTGTTTAGTTCCAAAGTAATCATACTTCATCTCCTTTAAAATAGCTTCATGAAAGCCTTCCACAGTTGCCAAGAAATTATTAAATCTAAAAGGAAGAAGGATTCTAACATAATAGAACAATTTACCAATCCTTATAGGAGTATGGTCAGAAATACCAAAGTCTAGATACTTTGCTATACTTCCTGAAAAGGAATTAAGCCAATCCACATTAACCAAAGCCCTGTCCAACTTTTTTATAGGAGTATGGTCAGAAATACCAGAGTCTAGATACTTTGCTATACTTCCTGAAAAGGAATTAAGCCAATCCACATTAACCAAAGCCCTATCCAACTTTTTTCCTGATATGCCAAGTAGAACTTTGTTTGTTAAACCATGTGAATTTATGGCCTTTGGATTTCAAATCTGTAAGTTCCACCTCCTGCATGCAATCATACATATCTGAAGAATGATTATGTAAATTGCAATTACCTTCCATTTTAGATCTAAATAGTGTGGTGTTAAAATCACCACACACTAACCATAAAGAATTTTTCAAGGCTTTTAATTGTCAGATAGAATTCCACAGTTTAGTCTTTTGAAATCCAAGTTTAAGACCATATGCAAAAGTAGCTAAAACACTGGAGTTTTCCTTCTTGAAGTAGATCTTAGTGTGAATAAACTGCTGATTTGTTTCAAGGGCTTTCACTTCCATTGAATCTCTATCATAAGCAATAATAATTCTACTATAGGCATGGCTTTGGTGATTTGATAATAACTACCATTTCCCACCCAAGCAGCATAGCTTGTTCAAATTTATTTCCATAATTTTAGTTTCCAAAAGACAAAAAACCTGAGGTTTCTCCTTCAAGAAAAAATCCATTAAAGCATTAAGCTTAGAAGGACTATTTATTCTATGTACATTCCATACTATTACAGTCATAGGAGATTGCTCTTACATTTGGAGCTTTTCCTATTGCTCTGTTGCTTTTCTTAGAAGTCACTTGTTCAAAATGCTTCTTTTGAACTCCTCCATTTAGTGGTTCAGCCTTTTGAATATCTTGTTCATTTTGTTAGGAATTAGAGGTTTCTTCTTCTTGGTTTGTTTCACAATTTCTCAGTCCTTTCACCTCCTTGTCCCTTTGAGCATTATTTTGGTCAATCAAATCAAAACAACCAGATCTGATTCTCCATTCCTGTGTGAATCTAAACCATTTTTTCCTTGACTATTTTCCCCAATTTTAGGAGAAGCTTCTTCCAATTGACTTGGTTTAGAAATTTTAGCAACATGTTCATCCTTCTCCTCCTCTTTCTTTCCTTCCAAATCACTCTTATCTATATCCATCACCTCCCAATAGTCTCCTGTAGTAAGTATTTTCCTATTAGGTTTCTATTCTTTACCTTGAGCTTTGAGAGACAGTTTCCATTAGTATGTAACCATAACTCTATCCTCTCTAAGAGAATTCTCATTTGCCAATCTTAATGTAGGAATGTAGTCCTTCATTTCTTTGAAAATATCCATACTCACACACAATCTGGCAAAACCAACTTGACCCTTTTCCTCAATGTTGTGTTCTCATCCATGCAGATAGGTTTCCCCAAATAACTAGTTAGCATACTCAAGCCTTTAGTAGTCCAATATTCTAGAGGAATGTTTTGAATGTTTACCCATAATGGAATGTTTTTCATTCTAATTTTTTCTAATTCCATTCCTGGTTGCCAAATTTAAAGAAATAGGGGGAGTTGTGAAATGTGCCACGAGCCTTCTTCAATCATTTTTTGTGCTTCTGATTTAGAGGAGAAAGTTAAGATAATGTTATCCTCCTCAGTGAGCATTACCTCCATTAAACCTCTTCCTTTCTAATTTCTCTAAGCCCAAGCTTGTATCACTAAAAATGCAGGTCTTTTGTCCATAAAAAATCCAACTAGGGTAGACTCCTATGTTTTAGCTTCTTATTGTGGAAGTTCTATGTTAGTAAGGAGCCACTATTAGTTTCCTTTTAACCTCTATTGGAGGACTAAAAACTAAAGGAGAATCAGAATTATCTCCTTTAACTTGTTTCCATGTCTTCTTAGCCCTTATAGTAGAAGCTCCTTCTGTTGGATCTGTTTTCTTTGGGGGGAAAATTGAAATTAAGGGTAGGGTGTTTTTTGAGAGGGGTGGCGAGGAAGAACGGGATGAAGAGGCATTAAAAGGGGAGTAGGAGTTCACATGAAGGTTTACAATGTTGAGAGTTGGTAGAGCAAAGGAGGGAGTAGATGAGGAAGAAGGTGAATTGGTCAAGGGTAAAAGGGGAAATTCAGAAGGATTGGGGGGTGTGTTGTCAGTCATTGTGAGAAAAAGAAAAAGAGAAAGGTAGTTTTGGTAAGGTAGTAGAGTTTCACTAATTTGTGTAGGGCTTGTAGGTTTTTTTTAACGGTAAGAAAATTTAAGCGGGAAAATTTTTTTGGTGGCACAGACAGCTATGCCCGTAGACAAGAAAATGTTGCATTTGGAGGAGGAAGAAGAATGGACAGGAGTACGAAGGATTTACTAGAGAACAAGGGGAAATGGTGTGGAGAAGGAAATTTGCTAGAGAAATTGAAAGATGAGGTGGTGGGGAAGAAAGGAAGCTAGATTGATCTGAATGGAAGGGGGAGTTGGTTAGTGAGAAGGTAGAGTCTCTCTCTCTAACCCATCTTTCGTTGCGTTACTTAACTTCTTATCAAGGTAGAGTTCATAATGAATTAGATGAAAATTTTGACAAGACCTGACAGGTCATGTTATGTCACTTCTCTTTGTTTTTGGTTATTTGGCTTAATGTTTCTTAGTATAAAAGTTCATGAGGTTCTTCTTTACTAGAAAATTGAGTTAGATTTTTATTTAGTGACATGAAGACTATACTTATAATATTTTAAGAATATACTTTTTGTGATATGCATTATAAAATAATTTTAAATTTTTATTTTAAAAATCCATTTCCTTTATTTTATATCTTATTATGTCTAAAATTAAAACATCTTTCCCTTTCTTCAAATTTCAAACTCTAGCAAACTCACTTCTTTAATTTAGGTCTAATTTTAAAATATTTGTTTTTAATTATAAAAAGTTTTTAGGCCAATTTTCTATTCATTGTCTAAGTATATTAAAAAGTTCTTAAAATATAAGTATTCAATTTCTCTAGTCTTCAAATTGTTAGCTGATCTTAAATTATTATAACTAAAACAACATAGTTTTACAAATCCTCCACATTAAGTCAATCCTCTCAATTTACTATATTTGTTTCAAAACCTAAATAGCAATTAGGGAATCTTTAACACCTTTCATCGAATATTTCATCTCTAAATAACATTTCATCGAACATTTTGTAGGAAACCCTAATTCATCTCTAAATAATAGAAAAAACCACTGTATTTTTCCATCATTCACTAACATAAACACATTTAATTTTGAAAAGAAAGGACATGAATAGTAGACTTAAATTTCTAAAAATACTTCCAAAATGTCAGATGGATGTACCAATTTTATAAAATGCACAAATTAACATATGCCAGTTTAATAAAAAGAAAGTACTTTGGAAACTAATACATGGTGCAAATCTTATTGAAGAAATTAGATAAGCTTATTAAGATGAAGGGGTCCAACAAATCCAATGCAATCGTTAAATACCTACATAAAACAATTGAAGTCAGAACATTGCAGGCATAATTAAACATGTCAAAAGAAAAATAGTCATGGAAGTGAGTAAAGATGAATACAAACAACTAAGCATGGAAGTGAGTAAAGCGATAGGATTCAAAACTTAGGTACTTAATAACTTGAATAAAGTAGAATTCCTACTCAAGCAACAAAGATTCTGAGTTAAGTCAAATCCAATATTTCATTCCTGGTTAACAACGACTTCGTAAAGAAATTTAGTACAACAATAATTGCTCTAAGTATCTCACAAGATGTAAATGAACTTGTAATCTAGAAATCAATTTGATCAAAATTATAAGACATAAAGATAAAAGGTGTCCTAGGAAAGATAAGGTATTACAAGAGATATATTTACAAAGTTTCAATAATTATTGCATAATTAATTAGGCTTAAGGATAAAAAATGTCAAATTTAGTTAGAGCAATTGATATGCAGAAAGCTTTTAGATGTTGAAATAGAGCCTTATTATTGTGACAATTTTATCCCTTCCTTCTAAAGATGAGATGCTTCTAGAGTTGGTTTAAGGAATGTTTTGATGCAAAATGATAAAGCATTACCTATTTATGAAGGTAACTTAAGTAATAGACAGTGAACTATCTTGCTCATGACTTGAGATAGCAATCATGAGCAAAATGTCAAACTAAAGCAAAATCTGCTGAAACTTTATATGTGAATTGTGAAGTATTCCATGATTTTGAAGCAATATAGTACAATTTATTAGTAAGGTATGTCTAAGTGTCAAAATAAAATTTGACAATACTATCTCTACGGAGTTACCTCTAAAGTATATTGATTGTAAGAGTTTTAAATATATTCTATATAGAAGTAGTTGACGAATTATCCAAATCAATATCAATGGGTAGTAAAGAAAGCATAATGCATTATCACTCTATTTTGAGAATATCATAACTCCGTATAGAAAATACTAACACCTTAAATAAGGTATATTACCACTCTTTAGAAAAGTACCAATACTACAGCAAAGTTAACATCATTTATATTTAAAAAAATACCACCACCATATGAAAGAAATACTACCACATTGTATAAAAAAGTATCATTACTTAATTTTGCAAATACCATGTGTTTAGATTGAAAATATCATTACCTTATTTAGAAGACACCAATACACTTAACAAAAGATACTACTACTCTTTACAAAATATAAGCCTAGCTTTTACAAAGAAAATTTTTAGTTAGAATTACAATAAATTTAGTATATTTCTTAAGAAGATATATGGATTTTAACATAGTTGCTAATTAGATTATGTTTTTATGTTTTATACAATCACATAAGAAAAATATAGGCAAGTACTAAATCATGTTTGTAGATCATTTTCTTAATGAACCTGGTTTAGTGAATGCCTATGTACCAAACTATGTTCATGAAATATTTTCTTAAGGAACATTGATGGAAAAACCCATTTGTTAAACTATGTTCATGAATTATTTTCTTAAGGACACAATTTAGTACATGTGTTTCAAAATTGTGAAAAAAGGACTTTCTTAAAGAACCTGTATCGGTACATGATCATATGATCGTGCCTAACCATATTGATGAACAACTTTCTCAAGGAACATTGTTTAGTATCTATATGGTCAACTGTGTCAATAATAACTCAATATGAGAAATTAAAAAATAATTTGTTACATGTCTATGTTGTTAAAGTCTACTAATTTGTCTAGAATGCCTTGCATATTCCAAGTCTAAATCTATTTCTACCAAAATTAAAGCACTAATTGCAGATATACTCATCCCATTTAAAAAAATAAAGTTAAAATGAATTAATGAAAATAAGGAGGGAAATTTATAAGTTGAAGTTCAAGGAACCAACTACAAGAGAAGCAACAAGCTTGATAATGCTACACATAACAGCAGTATTACAACTACTCATTCCTAATTAATTAGGTGTAAAAACTAACCCCTAACAAACACATCAACAACTTAAGCTTTGAATCAAAAGAATAAATGATTTAATAAAATTATGTCAATTTCATTCAGCATCTAATATCCAGGATAGTCTTAGGATTCATCTTTTATTCACTAAGAGTTAGCAATTTTGGGATGACAACTACTTGCATCTTATCTAAGAAACAATTTCTCTCTATTCTATTGTATACACTCCTCTAGGATCTACTACTTATGTTTCTTCACTCCCCTAAAGCACACATGATTCCTCTCCTTCCATATCTTATAGATGTATAAATTGAAACTAATAACATAAATAATCAAGTTACTTTAAACTATAGTGGTCAACTTATAACTAGTTTATGAAACCTTCATAATTCATGACAAATCTTATCAAGAGGAATAAATCTTGGATAATTTTTCAAAGTTTTTGTTGTGAAGTTACAATTAAATAAAATATAAATGCAATCAAACCAAAAATAAAAACCCATACAATCAAAGCAGTAAACAAAACCTAGTAAAAAAACCAACGACGTCGTAAAAAAATCAAAGATAGACCACTTACCCCAACCGATAATTAAATGAAGACGACGATGATGACATGTGATGGAAGAAAATGGACGTAGAGAAGGGCAGATAGCAAGGAAATCAAAGCACGCACGATGGACAACAGAGAACGATGGACGGAAACGGCGATAGAGGAGGAAATGAAGAAAAGAGAGGAGGAAATGAGGATGGACGAGGGGGTGGGGTGGGATTTGTAAGTAGGTTTAATGTTTAACAAAAATGACATCGTTTGGTGTTAAACTAAATGACGTTTTCATTTTAGACGAAGCTAATGGCAACGTTTATGTTTTAACTTTACCAATGGAATCGTTATTCCATCAGTAAATCACCGAGAGAATCCAATCCCGTCAGTATACTCTGACACTTATTTATGTCGTCAAGCATTCCCGCCTAATTTACCAACAGGTATCGCTCTTCCATCGGAAAAATTGTCAAGATAATTTTCCTCCATCATTATCGACGAATATTTTGTCCGTCGCAAAATGAAATTTTTTTGACAATGTTATTGACAGAAATTGATTTTCTGTTGCTAATTACCTATAGCATTTTTACCATTGGTAATTTATAATTTTCTTATAGTGGAAAGGAAAGGTAAGTTGATAAAAGTTAAGCTTCACTACTGGTAAAAGAGTTGCCACTAAATTGGTAAGTAAGCGAGGCAAGGCTATGGAACTAGTCGGTGGAGGGAGATTAGGAGCCAAGGTTGTAGAAGTAGAGATCACTTTGCAAACTAGGCTTATCAGCTTGTTCCATCTTTAGAAAAGGAAATGAGTTAGACGAACCTCTAAGTTGAAGAACTCTCCCACCAACAAGTTTAAATTACACGGGAAGATAACGTAATAACTAATAAGTTGATTTAAAGTTCTAACTTCTAAACTTCATTTGAATTTTAAATTAATAAATTAAGATATTTCATAAATCTATCTTGCGTGTTTAAACTTTATATCATATAAATGAGATTCTGGGTAATATTAATAATACGTGTGCATATGATATATCATTTAAATTATTTTTACTTTTATAAATAATTTATATAAAGATAAGATTATTTGATTTATTAAAATAATATAATTAACTAGGCTTGTATACATATTCTAGTACTCGTCCCGTCTCGAATTCCGTAACTAGTTTTCACATTCCGCCCTCGTATGTTGAACAAGAGGCAGCCGCGAGGACAAAATTTCCCATTCTCTGCAGTGACTAAAAGCAATTTACTGAGTAATTAGTGGCGGAACCAAAAATTTAAGATAAGGCTTAAAATTTTATTTTTTAAAATTTTAGAAGACCTAGTACATTAATAAATTTCAAATAACTTTATACTTATATATATATCTATATATTAAAAATAATATATATTTAATTTTTTAAAATATTGAAGGGCCCAATGCACCATCGGCCTCCACATAGCTACGTCCCTGACTGTACGGATTATGTATAATTGATACTCAAGTATTCCATGACCAGGGACGGTCATAAGAGACAATAGTTACATACATGGGATTAAGGATACGTAGAACTTGTGTCAAAAGCTTTCTTTTTCTCATTTAATAGAAATATGACAGGTTATAGAAAAAGAACAACTCTCTCTCAGCTTTCTCAAATTAAGAAAGCAGAAGGTTTATTGTTTCTCCCGTTTAACGCCCATATAACAAGTCACGCCCTGAATCTTCCATGTAATTAATAAATCAGTATGAAAGAAATGTCTAAGACTATCCATTTAAATATAACTCAGAATCTGGGACATGCAAGTTGATATTGCTCAAACAACTTGGTAATTCTCAGTGATCAACTGCGTCCTTTGTGAAAACTTTGGAGTAGGTCCACCTTTAAGGGGTATGACATTGTTAACCTGCAACAAAGAAACACCTATAAACAGCAGCCAAGAATAATCATGTAACTCCGATTTCGGCTTTCAAAGTTGATAAACATTGAGTACCCTGACAAAATGCCTTTTCTTTATGAAAGATACAGAATTTAAGTGTGTGTGGTTCGTATATTCAGTATGTGAAGCTCAAAAGATACAAGGAAGCACACCCGGATATTACAAACCTTTAAGCCACTGTACGTACTAGTAGCTGAAAACTGAACAGAAATAGGGAAGAATGCTGAAGAATCTGCTGGAGGCACAACAAATTCCAGCGACCCACTGCAGCATATGTTTTCCAGCAGTTTTTTCATAAATAACCTTAGGAAATGGTAAATACAAAGTTTTAAAGCACTAAAGCTGCTGACCTCCGATTAGTGTCATCAATGAGAAGAATGCACCACTCCAGGAAGGAATTTCTCGAATCATACCTAAAGGTCCAAAGAGTATCAATATATAGAATACGTGTTTTAACTGACAAGAAGCAAACAGGAGGAGGAAGTTACCACCTAATAAATAATAAAAGATAAGGTGTTAACAGGTTAGTGTATAACATATGTGGAAAAGAGATCTTCCTGTTATTTTCTTTACAAACTCAACATTCCTGGAAGTCAACACATATTCCCAAGCTTAGTGCACATAAATAAGATCATGGAAAATTTATGCTTTCACCTTCGAGATGATTCAATCATAAGCAGAGTAAAACAGACGATACTTGCACCTATATACTTGAGTTGATATTTGAAAACAGAGAAAAAGACGATACAAAATACTTGTTCTAAACAACTCTGCATATTCATCAATTAAATGGTGAAAGACTATAAGAAGAATCACTATCCGATGAATTAATCAGGCCCTCTATCACCCCCACGCATAGAGAGAAAAAAGTGAAGAAAGACAAATGATGAATCTCTTGCATCCCAATTTCATATTCACCTTGTGATAGTATATCCCAAATTTTTACCTCCATTCCCCATCAATCTGTTTGACACTTGGTGCCTCATGCAACGCAGGGACAGGTACTGAGATAACAACATTTCGAAGGTCAAATTTGGATGAAGCTTCATATTCAATATTGACATAAGTTTCATTTCCAGAGACTGAGGGCCAGCAGTTGACTGAAACATATAATCCAGACGTTTAGAACATGCAAGCTGAAAAAAGTGTACATTAAGCAAACAATATGGTATGTAGGACCCACTTGTCAATGGAACTTTTGACTCATCGGTAGTTTGCATTCTCCACTTCAAGAGACCAACCCCTGATGCATCACCAGTTTGACCTGTGGGAAAAGGCCTATTTGGATCCTTCAAGCCCAAGATGTTTTCACTGGAAAATAACTCTTTGTTCATATTGGGGTGTGTCTTGAAAAGAATGCTTGGTTCATCCCCACTTTCAATCTGAGTTTCAAAAAAGAACTTTAAGATAACGGGTACCTCAAAAAGCTCCAATTGAAATTGTTTCCAGACCTTGTACAAGAAATTCAAGACAAAATTGCACAAGAAATCGCACAGAGGTAGAGACAGAAACAGCAAAAGAGGAAAACCTTGACTTGGATATGTGCATCCTCCTGATTAAGAATTTGAAGGGACAACTGCCCTTGAACATCAAAGTTACTCATTCCACCATCTTTTTTCAGGGTTACATTGAGCTTTTCCTCAACAGTCAAAGTAATGGGATCAGTTGGTGGAAGAGCAGCTGATTTGGTTTTTCCTGCCTTTGGCTGCACATCCTCAAGAATCACTTCACCTTCCGCTTTCAAGGACTCCAAAAATTGGTTTGTCTTTTGGGTTTTACCAAGCTGCATGCCAAGGCCTTTAGAAGGAGCAGTGGCAGTTGAAGGTTGATGACCTAAAATAGCCCACAGCATTTAGTCAAAGTCATTTCTTTTCTTACATACAGGCAATCATATGAAAGAACTATTATTCACATAAAGATACCAATGAAATTACATGCTGAGACAACATAATCTCATGAATTATATTTTCTCAAGAAAAGCCAGAAAATTAGTAATTATAGCAAGAACCTGAGCAGAGTTCCAACAGTGACCAAAACTAGAAGAGCTTTGAGAATTTCCTATAATGAAAACATTCACAAACCTTTAGACTTGTTTGAATAAGAGTCAAGGTCAGTGGTCAATCCAAAGCCTGAGCCACTTCCAAAGCCACTTCCAGTACTAGAGATGTTCAAATCACTAAAGCCACTGTCAATTCTTCCTGAACCCATTGACTGTAAGGACATGAAACCTCCTTTGTCACCTCTATTCTTTTCAATCTGCAAAAAAAAATGAAACATGTGCAGGAAATTAAGAACATAAAGAAGTCTCCCACCTTACAAGCATTTTTCAATGAATTGCTATCATATCAAAATTCAAAAGATAAATAACAAAATACCTTGCTTTTATCAATTTCACTGGCCTTGCGCTTCATAACATCCTTGGTTTCATTGATCTTGCTTTGCAGAACCAGCTTATGTAATTTCTCTTCATGGCTCTCCATCTCACAGTACTGCTTAACCTGTGCAACAGTCACATTTTCCTTGTGCCCAAGGGAAATGACCTCGTCAAAAGCAAATATCAACTCAAACGCTGACTTGGAAATACCCTCTTCATCAAGCGACATGGAGTATTCAGGTACCTAAAAACACTTAAGGAATCAAATAAATGCCTAAGCTGCATCGCCACACAGATACCCGAGGGAGCTAGTCATCATCCATCCCAAAGTTTAATAAAGAAATCACACACAAGAAAAATCGATAAACTTCATGAGATGTAAAACAATCAAGAATGAGAAGTAAATTGCAACGAAAGTTGAACTACATGAAGTCAAATCAACCGCAATGCATCCAGCAAATATTTAAGAAACTCAACATAGAAATGAAACTTAGTTATGGGAATAAAGCATAAGAAGCATACAAGTTTAGAAAGCAGCCTCAGAGTCTCCAGATCTTCGAGAATGTTGCTCTGTTTATTAGTCACAAGAAGCAAGTATAAAGTCTCTATTGGCTGGTAAACATACCGCACATTTTCAGTCTCCACATATGTATGTTGCTTTCCAGTGCCAACCAACTTAGGAAAGGCGGCAAGGAGGCCCTCAATCCTTATCCTAGACATATCCACAAACTGCCTCGAGACAATCACTGTAGTAGATGGAAAGTTTCAGGTAAATCAACGCAAGAAAACATCCAACTGGAGCAATTTTCCCAAACGAATTAGATCCTGGTCCATGGCTAGTTGTATGAAATGCTAGTCCTCATAATGTTGTGATACTAGTCATTTGAATAACCGACAAACAAATAATTAGTGAAGAAATTTCAAAAGAAAATTCAGAAAAAGGGCAGACAGCTGATAAAGACAGACACCATTTGTATCCCAACTCATATGCAACTATTATTATGTCAATCTGAAGATTAAGACCTCAAAAGCCTCACCTTTCCCAGACTTGCTTACAATGGATGCGGCGAGCACAACCTACATTTATGTAAAAGTTTAATAGAAAAAAAAATTTCACAAAAAAAAAGGAAAAAAGAAGATTCTACCATCTTGACTGGCTAGTGAACCAAAAAAAAGCGCTGGAAATCACCACCTGGCACCTAGTAAGGGAGAGTTCCCGTCAGCAGAGCAATTAAAATAAACAAAGATTAAACAAATAAACAAACGTCAAAAACACATAGGGAATTAAAGCAGACTTCAGGATCTCAACCCCTGAACATATTGATTCAACTACATTGAAGCAATTTAGTAAACTACGCGATTCATCTAATCCCGGATCGATCTAGTTACCAAAAGTCAAACAGTTAATTTTGCATTAGATTGCAGAAAATAAACCCCAGCCTTCGAATCTCAAATTCGAAAGCAAATTCTAATACGTCCGAATGGAATTACAACAATAACATAACGAAATTACAAGGATCTCGAAACGAATTTAACTAGGGGGAGATAATGTAGCCACTCACAGAGTGAAGTAAGAATGTGAGTAACTGAGAGGGAAACAGAGGAATGAAAAGAAGGGGATGGCCAAGATATGTAAAGCGCGAGATCTCACGGAACACTTGCCTGGATCTACTTGCTGTGAAACGATTGTTTGTTTGGAGCAGGAACGAGAGATTGAGATGCACGACGCTAGTTTACGGCGTTTCATTTACCAAGTCCGTTGGGGCCGTTTATTGGTCCACGGCTCGAGTTTTCTTTTTATTGACTGATTTTTTCCTTTTTTAAGAAATTGAAATTGTATTTAAGATATAAAGGAGTCTGGTAAAAACAAAGAACAAGCTGTAACTAACGCGTGCTTCGTTCTTCATGATACGCCAATTAAGCCCTCTAAACAAGCAACAACTTAGAGGCCAGGAGTTAAGCTACACTTCCATTTAATTTAGCCTAGATGAAAGAAGATGACGATCTTATTTAGGGCTTCTAACAAGACCATTACATATTAAAGAAGCCTAGTTTTGTGCCGTTTGAGTTAGGTAATATCCAATTTTCAACCAGGACCTGACTACATTCCAAGTGAATATGGTGACTTGTTAGTTGCATTCTTATAGTTTCAATCAACTCATAAAGGAGGAATTCCTTCTGAACATCAATCCCCTAAAAAAAAAATATTTGGTTTCTTTCTTTTCGAATGATGTACATTGTGTTACTAAGTAATGTTTTAAACATAAATTAGTCCACATCCTTCTTCTTTTGCTTATGGCATAATGGAAAGAGTGCTTAATCTTTCCATAATTCATGAACCAAACAAGTTTGTGCCATATGACTCTAGAAGCATAATTTCTCATCCATTCTTTACAAGAGGCATTTAAGAACAAAACTTAGTGATACCTATTCCATCTAATGCAATCGTTCTGTTTTGGAATAAGATGACAATTACGGTTGAAAGTTAATAAGGAGTTCCTAGTCCGTTGTCATGGAGTTTGATGTTAAGGCCTCTTTAATTAAGGCCATTTCAAAGATTTTTCATTGAAGATGGAAGAGTTCAGAGATTCTTCTTATAGGACCATCATTGGTCTAAATGTCATTCCAAAACATAATAGGAGCTTCATTGCATGAGAATTCCATTCTAACCTTCTCCTTGCGCTTAAGGATATGGATAATAGTCCATAAAGAGTTATATTTCAGCTTATACACCAGAAACTCTTACTTCTAAAGTAGTATGCATGTATCCTTCTGACCCAAAGAGAGTTTTTGCCTATTAGCATCCCCCATATTCTCTTCATTTTCTGCACTTATTTGTGATTCTAATTGGCTACATACTAAGCCCTCTTTCCTCTTTTGGCAAGCATAAGTCACTTCATTTAACTTTTCCAATTGATTTCATGCTAGTGTTTCCTAACATATAAATCTCCTTATCAGATGTTTAACAGTCTTAACAATGTTAATAGGAAACATTACATGAAAAGACAAGTATACATGGAGGCTATTCAGGATAGAATGGACTAGTTGAATTCTTCTTGTAAGAAACAAGCTTCCTTTGCAAACTTATAATTCTTTTGTTTATCCTTTCTACTAGAGGAAGGAATTCAAAATACGAGAGTCTTTTAAAGGAGATATGAATTCCTAAGGGAAAGGGGTCTTGAAGGCTCTCAAACCTATTATGAAACTAAGTCAGTTGGATAAGCTGTTGGAGTTATATAAATATAGTGCCCTGGAAAGCAAGTATATTTACATGTAACTTTATCTTCTTCAGTTATAGTTTTGTAATGAAAATATTTATTATTAATAAAACAAAAGAGTTTGGTTTTATCTGTATGAGCATTATATATCTGGT